>RWJK01001610.1:281-108460 GCA_004335835.1 Scenedesmus sp. ARA3 | reverse complement strand
AACACCAAGCCTGCACAGGCGCAGAGCAGGCGAGAAGGCCCCACGAGGCTGACCACAAAACCTCCAGCCTTCATAGGAGAAGCAGTCGAGTCCGTATGGGCGGTGTCGAGGGRAGACACCAGCGGAACACGGGAAGCTACTGCTGCTGCCTCGGTGCTGTCGCCAGGCGCTGCCCGCTGCTCTAAGCAACTGACTGCCCTAGTAGCAGCCCAATTAAGCTGCCAGTAGTCTTCTGTGTCGCCGCTTGCGACTCGCGGGCCGCGCCTAGCCAGAGCCCTAGGCAATTTTCAGAAGAAGAGGGGTTACACGGTGTGCACAGGCAACTACGTTGCAACGAACACCCGAAAATCTGGAACGTCGCAGATGACTCAGCAAAACAGGCTGTCACTCAAGGAGACCTAGGCAATTTTTTAAACCCTAAACCGCGAAATGCAATCGCCGCTAAAATCGAGAAAATTGGCGCGCATTGTCATCTTCGGAACCATGGTGTAGTTGGTTATCACATTCGCCTAACACGCGAAAGGTCCTCGGTTCGATCCCGGGTGGTTCCATTGTTGCTGTTTATGCCGCATATGCTGCAACTGTTCTGCTTTTGTGCGAACTCTCTACAGCAGACAAACTCTGGGATCAGAATGACAAAAATAAACTTTCAGCACTTGATGGCATGGACCACAGCCTCCTCATTGGATGGCACTGGCCTGGGGTAGCACAGCTACTATCACAGAGGAAAGTTGGCTATTACCTTGGTAAACTCCAAGCCCATACTCCAGGACCTAAACAGGTACTGAGACCATCCCTCCACATCCTGTTCCAGTGCGTATACAAACAGTCACTGCTGAAAGACGGTCTGCCTGCCTGCTGCAATTCATACATTGCACATGGCCCATTGATGCTGGCTAGTGTGTGAGGCAGGTCAGTCCTCATCATCATGTTACCATTGAAGCCATAGCAACGTCGCCATCGGCCCCGCGCCCCACAGGAGCAGGTCAGTCCTGTACTACTGTACCATCAGGTCAGCAGCTACATCACAAGCATGATGCCAGCTGCACCAGGCACCTACAACAGAGCGGCTGTTTGTGCCCACCCTCAAACAACTGAGCTATAAACACACAAAACTCCAAAGAATGCAGATGTCCTGGAGCTACATACTCAGTGTTACTGGCAGTAAGCGCCAATGATTTGCAATGGGCGGTCAGGTATCTTGCGCGCTCTTCTGTAGGTGCTGATCACCACTGGTAGCTGTTCGCCTTATGCGCATAGTCATCAGCATGAGCTGCTGGCAGTGCTTGCTGAAGTGTCAGAGTAACATCTTGCCATGCTGACCGGCAGGCACAGGACTGCATTGCTCAGCGCGCAGCAGCAATGCGCTGGGGTTTTGACGCTGACTTGATGCGTGCCTCCATCTCAGGCCTGCAGGCAGCATCATCATCATCAGCAACAGCAACAGCAGAACATTGTCCAGCCTCAAAGGCAGCAACGTCATCATTTGGTATAAGCGTGGCGCCGCACCAATCAGCACAGCAAGGCACCATTGGATGACGGCAGCGCTGCAACATCAGCTGCCAAAGTACACAAGGCACAGCATAACCAAATGCTCAGCATCTGTAAGGCTTACAGACAGCTACACAAATTGCACAAACGCTGCCAGTCGCGGCTGAAAGTGCCGCAGCAGCCCCATCACCGGCAGCGCTGCAACACCATATGACATGCTACACCAGGTGATGTGGCGGTTTGCTAGCAGGCTACTAGCCTGCGCTGTAGTGAGGGTGTAGCCTTTACACCGCATGGAGCTCAGCATCATGTGGCGGTGCAAGGAAAGTCCCCTTATAGATCAACAGCTGCCAGCCGCATGCCCACGCACCTGAAGTGCCGCAGCAGCCCCATCACAGGCAGCGCTGCAACACCAGATGACATGCTACACCAGGTGATGTGGCGGTTTGATTACAGTGCATACTTTGCCAGGCGCATGCAGCATCACCTGAAGTGCCGCAGCAGCCCCATCACCGGCAGCACTGCAATACCAGCCAGCAGACCACACCACGCGGAGCTGAACATGATGTGGCTATCTGGACACACCTGCAGCACAACACAACACCCGCCAACCTCACCTGAAGTGCCGCAGCAGCCCCATCACTGGCAGCGCCGCAGCGTCGCCCAGCGCGCAGATTGTGTGGCCCTCGATCTGCTTGGTGATCATGGCCAGCATGTCGATTTCCTGCATCTTGGCATCACCGTGCACCAGGCGCGTGAGGATGTCGTAGAGCCAGCCTGTGCCCTCGCGGCAGGGCGTGCACTGCCCGCAGCTCTCCACCTGGTCGACGCAGAGTTGTAAAAGGACAGTGTGGAAGGACGCATGTATGCGGCTGCTAGATGCTAAGAATCAAACAGAAATGCATAACTAGGCACGTTCCAGCAATGCTGAACCAGTGTGGCATCAGTGGGTGTGGAGCAGCTGCCATGCGCTGACGGAGGAAGCGGCGCTTGGAGTAGCAGCTGCAAGAAAGCTGCTTCAGCATGAGCAGCGCTTTTGTAAAGTGGAGCTGGCACGAAGCAACATTCACACCATGTAAACGCATTTGCCACAGGTGTGGAAGACACCAGTCAGCTGTTGAGGCCGTGTCATCAAGCGCAGCGGCAGCTGGGAAGCCACACGTCAGCACCCGGTCTTACCTTGTAGAAGTAGGCGAGCCTGCAGGATGTGCAGCAGCAGCAGAAGCAGCGGCATAGGCAGCTCGAAGCATTGACCAACATGCTCTACGACATTGACCAACATGCCGCAAAATTGTGGTAGCTGATGTTTGATGGTCCTTGCTTCGCCACGCAACACTGCCAAGTGCCCAATATATTTGGATATCCGTAGTACAACACAGAGCAGGCTCTGGCTGCATCTGACACTGCCAAGGTCCAAATGCAAGCTCCCTTTCTCAGTGTTCAAGTTCAAGCTCCAGTTCCCCCGTGTACCTTCCTCTGTAACCAAAACCCCGGACAGAAACCAGCAGACCTCCTCCCCCGTGTACTGCAAAGCCTGGTGGTGTCAACATGCTGCTGTGCACTGGACCGAGCAGCACCAGTCTTGGCCGCACCTTGCAATAGCGTCGATAATGTCTGTGCTCTTATCCTGCATGCATACACGGCAGCAAGCAGTGGCTGTGGCTGTACATGCGGCTGCTGAGTGAAGAAAAGCACGAGTGCCAAAGGCGATGAGCAGGAATTGCAGCTGTGTCGCAGCACCTTTATAACCAAAACCGGATGCAAACCTGCCAGTAACTCGTACGGTTTGGTTTTGAAAGCACTGCAGGGCTAATAGATACACGTGTGTATGCTGCTGCAGAAGGCACTGTACAGAAGGCACTGCGCAGAAGGCCCAATCATTGCAATGCTAGAGTATGCCGTGCATGTGGCCCTGCTATGCTGCTGCACACTGCCTTGCTATGCCACCATCACCACGCACCATGACGATGACTGCTGCCGTGCCCAGGTCGCTCTGCTGCTCCCGCAGCGAGTCGTAGTCCATCAGCACAGTGTCACACGCGGCCTGGGAAAAAAGAAAGTGTGGGAGGTGATGTTTCAAATATTGTGACAAATGCTGACATGCAGTACAACAATGCAGATGTGCTTATATGACGGTGGAATTCATGCATGCAGGCGTTACGCAATCCAACATGCCAGTGCATATGTAACATGCACCTCATCGGTGTGACCACACGCTTTTTAGTCTGGCAGTGTATCACCTGCAGCACTGCCAGCTGGCGGGCAACTTGGGATGCAGGGTGCAGCACCACCCGCAGTGCACCAGGCCAGGCATGTGTACAAATGTCCCTCCTGCCGCATCTCTTTCCTGCCAAGCTGCTGCTATCTAGCCAATCGTGTTAACTGCTGAGCTGCATGGGCCCACCTTGGGCAGCAGCGGCGTGCTGGAGCCCCCAGGGATGATGGCCAGCAGGTTGTCCCAGCCGCCACGCACACCACCTGATGACAGCAGCAGCAGCGGCAGCAGCAACAGCAGCAGCAGCAGCAGAGGCAGCGGTGGCAGCTTCAGCAGCAGGTCTTTCGAGTTGCTGCACCTCAACCACACGTGCAAGCACAATGTTCACTGTGCACGAGTGCCTGCGCACTTCTGTGGCAGCTCAATCAGCTCCGACAACAGGATGCTCAATCATAGATGACCGTGCAAGCCACACCCATGAACAGAACCAAGCAACGCTTGCGCACCTGCATGCCGCTCGATCAGCTCCCTCAGCGGTATGCTCATGGACTCCTCCACGGTGCAGGGCCTGTTCACGTGGCCGCTGATGCAGAAGAGCTTGGTGCCGCTGTTGTTGGGCCGCCCAAAGCTGGCAAACCAGTCCGGGCCGCGCCGCAGGATGGTCGGCACGCAGCTCACCGTCTCCACATTGGTGACTGCAGTTGAGAAGTGCAGTGTTTCACAAGCAGTGCAGCGCGACGTGCTCTGTCACTTGTCGGCAGCAAGTAAGCCACCCGCCTGCGGCAGCGGCCTTACCCCAGAAGTTCCAGCAAGCTGTGATTGAGCCCTTGGCGGCATTCTCATGCGAGCACAGAAGCCCCGAAGTGCTGTTGTGCAACAGCATAAGAAGGCTCTTTCGCAAGATGTAGGCGAACCTCAACTGCACCAGGCTTAAACCTGTCCCCAGCACTAGCATGCGGCGCGTGGTGCTGCCGTGCCACCTGCCACTCACTTGTTGTGGGGCAGCCATACAGGCCCACGCTTGCCGGGTAGGGCGGCTTCAGCCGCGGCTTGCCCTGCGGACAGCATATGGCCAGGCACATGTAAAGCAGGGCAATTGAGCCATGTGCAGGCACGGTGCTGACAGAAACAAACATCCTGGCGCGCCGCACCATGATTTATCAAGCGCCAGCTTGCCGTGAATGCAGCCGCACCTGCCGCCTCTCCAGGGACTCCAGCAGCGGCGCCTCCTCGCAGACACACTCAGCAGCCGCACCTGCCGCACCCTTCACCTTTTTTCAATTCAAACATATGCGGACAATAAGAAGCCGCACCTGCCGCCCCTCCAGCGACTCCAGCAGCGCCGTCTCCTCGCCGCAGATGTACGCGCCCGCCCCTTGGTGCAGCCGCAGGTCAAAGCTGTAGCCGCTGCCAGCTGCGTTGCTGCCCAGCAGGCCGGCCGCGTACGCCTCATCGATGGCGCGCTGCACGCAGCGGCGCTCGTTGACAAACTCGCCCCTGCAGGCACAGCAGACAATAAGTAATCAGCATACAGTCAGCAAGTAGGCCTCATCGATGGCGCGCTGCACGCAACGCCGCTCGTTGACAAACTCGCCCCTGCAGGCACAGCAGACAATAAGTAATCAGCATACAGTCAGCAAGTAGGCCTCATCAATGGCGCGCTGCACGCAACGCCGCTCGTTGACAAACTCGCCCCTGCAGGCACAGCAGACAATATTAGCATAGCGGCGCCGTGTGGACCAGACAGATAGAGTTGATATGGCTCCTAGCTACTTAGTACGACGATGAAGCCCTTTTGGAACAGCCGCACGCCTCAACAGCGGCGCTGTTCAGTAAAGAACAAGCCGCTGATGGTGGGGCATGGCTAGCATGCAGCAGCGCAACACGGCACAGCAGCCCACCACTGCTCAGCCACTGCACAATGCAGTGTGCACTGCGCTGAGGGCCCACGCATTAGCGCACCCAGCTCACACAGTGCACACAGTGCATAGCGCTGAGGCCCCACGCATCAGCACACCCAGCTCAGGGCCCACTCAGCCTCATGATCCGGCTCGACGCATGCAGTGGCCACTGCAGAATCACTACCCCGACCCCACCTGATGTAGATGTAGCCTGCCCGTGCGCGCATGCCCACGCCAGCCATGAGCGCCCCTTCAACGAGCTTGTGCGGCTCGTGGCGCATGATCTCGCGGTCCTTGCAGGTGCCCGGCTCACTCTCATCAGCGTTGATGACAACATAGCTGGGGCGGCCGTCAGATACCTATAGCAGCAGCACCAGTGCAGGAGCCACAGCAGCAGCGGCAGCGGCAGCGGTGTACACAGCGGCTTCTTGGGTTGTTCAAAGCAGCCACACGCCATGTGTACCGCTCCATGCTGCGGTGTCATGCACTGCATGTCAGCATCTGCAGTGACATCATAAGCTTGCCAACTGCCACAAAACAGTTTCTGCAGCTCAGCTCAAGACATGATCACTGCACGTGCAGCTGCGTCAGCTCACCACCTGGGAGGCAGTGTCCACGCTTCCATTTAAGTTCACGTCAGCACCGCCACCTGGCTGACTTGGCTATGCCGCACGTCTTGGTGACTGCAGCTCTACACACACTGGCAGGATTACTAATCATTGTGCAGTTGAACTACACTTGCATTCATCAGCAACATCAGCTCACCACTAGGGAAGCCAGCACCACCACGGCCCCGCATGCCAGACTGCTTGACCTGCTCTATGATCCAGTCGCTGCCCTTGGCAATGAGGTCCTTGGTGCGGTACCAATCGCCGCGAGCCAGTGCACCCTGCAGCAGCATGCAGCTCGCAGCATCGCGTGGCCGTGCTCCACTTGTCACACTGCGCAGCGCAGGGGCATTGCCTGGCAGTAATTAGTAGGTACTGCCCGCTGCAGGCCGCCTGTGCAGAGGAGCTGCTACTTCTGCGCTACCGCATATAGACATGCAGCATGAGAAAGCCGCTGCTAGTGCAGCTTGCAGTCTATCACTGGATACGGTACTCGGTATAGCGTGATATAAGACTGGCTAGGCTGTAAAACTACTGCTATGAGGGATTGAACAGGGCTTGATTTGCCCGCTGCACCTTGATGGACGTGTCGTGGCGCCCGTACAGGTTTTGGAAGATGCGGTCGTCATCGCTGATGCCTCCAAAGTGCTTTTCCGACGACCAGGATGACGTGCTGATGCACCTCGCCACGCTGCAAGCAGGCGTTGCATTGTGAGCCGAGTGCAGACAAAGTGGGGGTTGCTGTTGCACAACTGCTGCATGGCCATGGGCTGATGGTCTCGGAGCTGGTGGCCTTGCAGTATCTAACGATGGGTGCTGCATCCACTAACAGATTTACATGTTATTTATGCGTTATATGCGGCCACGGCTCCGCATCCACGTGCTTAGAGTTGCCTGCACACCATTTCACGACGTGCTGCAGGGCTCCAGCTCCCAGCTGCATTGCCGAGCTGCCTGCTTGCACAGCTAAACTACTGCTTAAAAGCATACTGAATTTGCGTGCAGATCAGTAGCTGCACGTACTGACCCCTTTAAACACGCTTCCGACACTGTGCAATGAAGGCTTGTGCAACCTTTGAATCCATCAAAATGATTTTAACTGCCGTATAAAAACGTTGACGTCCAGCAGCAGGGCTGTGAATTGTCTGTATACCAGTTTCACTAACCAGGGTTGTTGATTACGGGTCGCAGGGAGTCGCAGGGTGGCACCGCAAAACCCGCACCCGAGGGATGACGCGGAGCCAAACCTGCTTCACATCTACATTGTGAGGCCGTGTACATGGCTGCCCTGCGCGGTCAAGAGAACACCGTTGACGGGAGTAAGGTTGACAGAGGAAGCGGAAGGGGGTACGAAGGTTGGGGGTCAGCGAACATTGTGCTTCTTTACAGCCTCTGTTGGCTCTGCATAAGCAGGCTGTGCATCCAACAAATGAACAAGAGCTGATGAGGTGTGTGAGCCAGCCACTGCAAGTCCGTTACCCACATAACTGAGCGTCACAGTCCAGGCTGGAGTGACAAGTGTACACGGGCCCGCAGCCACTGCGTGGCACCATGCAACCCCTCAAGCGCCCTGTGACACACTGGGCCTTGCTGCGCTGACCAACTTGAAGACAGCTCCAGGCTCTGTCTGCAGCTGCCAACTGACTGGCTGCTGGCTCATGTAGCAATGAAAGCAGACAACTCCCAAACGCTGCAGCCAGGTTCGCTCGACTGCTGCGTGTGACTAGCCAGTAGGATTTTGTCCCCCTGGTAACATAATAAAACGCTGCAGGACATAGACGACATTGCTCTGGCAGAGCGGCACAGCCTGTGGCAGCATACATGCCAGGCCCACCGTTTGTCTGGGAAGACGAGGCGCATCATCAGACAAGGCACGTCAAGCAGGTCCTGGTAATGTCGACAGCGCCCCGCCTACATGAGGTATATGGCTTTCAACAGTAGACGACTTCTGCCACTTGGGTGCGGCAGCAGCAGCAGCAGCAGCAGCAGCAGCAGCAGCAGCAGCAAACCTTGCTGCTCAAGCAACCGCCTGCTGTGCGCACACACGCCTGCGCCACAAACAGCGAGATGGTCACTGACGCCCATGGCAGGAGCACTCACGGCCCTCAGGTCGAGTTGCTGCCACAGACTTGGCGCAAAAACAACACACCACTCCCAATCAGCAACTGCTTGCCGCTATCGCCCGCCAAAGCTGTGCAGCGCTGTCTCCAAAAATGACATGCTGATGAGGATGGCCTCCTCCGTGCGGATTGTGCGGCTGCCCTGCTGCGCACACGTGTTCAAATACAGCCCAAACAGCTCTGCTGTCTCCCTCCCAGCCACCGCCTTATCATGCTCTGCTGCCTCTTCTAGCCCCCCAGGGCCTCCAAACGCAACCAGCACGTGTTTGAACCGCGGCAGCTGCAGGTTGCCTGGCGCCACGATTTGCCCGCGCTCGCTGGTGCCTATTTTGAGGTCATAGCCGCCTTTGAAAGGTGACTCGTGCAGCAGCCCTGACAGCCCCTGTGCCAGCCGCACTGAGTAGCCCCAGTAGAGGCCCTCCGCCTCACGCGGCTGGCTGGGTGGCACCACCTGCAGTCAAGGTATGCAGCAGGATGTTGTGGCAAGTGGGAAGGTACGGTACATGTTCGGGCAGTGGAGGTGATGAGGTGCTGCGACAGAGAACAGGCAACATGTTGCACAAACGTCTGCTGGCAGGCAGTAGCTAGCAAAGTGTAGATGGATCCACATCTGCTGTTCTTTTTGCTTGCTTGCGGTAAGCTAAGCCAGCTACTCATCAACACGCAACTAAGGACAGACTGCTTGCTCAGCACAGTCACTGCCTGCAGCCGCTCTCACACCATCCTAATGACCACATGCAAACTGCAATCCCACTGTCAACACCACGAGGGCACGGCCTCAAACCCATCCTCACCTGCCCCAAGATCATGCTCTCGCCAAAGTCCGGCATGAACTGCACCTGCGGGCTCTCCCCCACCGCCAGCGTCACCCGTGTATTCACACCCACAGCCTGCGGCACAAATGCCATGCGGTCCAGCCCAATATCCACATAGCTGCCCACACCCGGCTGCACTTTCAGCACTAGCCCCTCTCGATACGGCTTCCATTCGCTGGCCCGCATGTGGTGCGGTGCATCTAGCGGCGGCAGCAGTCCTGCAAGCCGCAGGTCGCTGTGCATGGGGATGAGGGCCTTGCGCAGGTACTGCGGGGTTTCGAGGTACTGCGCTACACGCGCCAGGAAGGCTGCACCGGCCCCCACGCTGCCGTCGCGCTTGGCTGCTGCCGGGGAGTCGTCGATGACGACGAGCTCGTCGACGTTGAAGATGGCTGCGCAGCGCGCCACCTGATGCAGTGTTGCAGAATGTACGGATTTTATATATGTCGCAGACGTGGTGCTGACGCAGGTGCATACACATGCATGTGTACATGCTTGGCAGCTGCTGTCAGGGAAGTGCTTGGGTGGCTGTCACTGTGAGTCCCCACACTGCCGTACGACTTCATGGTTGCTGTCACTGAGTGCAGGCTGATGAGTGCATGCTGCTGTGCTGATGCTGCCAGCCTATTTGTGATGCTGCTCTCAGGTTCTAGAAGCAGAGCTGCTGGTTGCACGCGCCGGCGGCAGGACTGCTGCACAGATGTCGTTAAATCTGTGTTCGCCGATGTAACACAACCCTAGCAACTGCCGTTAGATGTGCAACTCTGCCCACCTGCCCTGCCACAAACGTGGCAAACTCGATGTTTTGCGTGTTGTCTATCATTGAGCCTGGCACAGCCATGCTGACAGTGTAGGATCGGCCCCTGCCTGAGGTGGACGGCTGCTCCCCAGCAGCATCCTGCTGTGCTGCTGCATCTGCTGGAGCTGCCTTCTTCTTCTTGGCCATGATTTCAGTCAAAACCAACGCCTTCACCTACAGTGTATAGCTCACACAATGAGCTTAGCCTGTCAGGTCAGCAGTAGGGTGGCAGGCTCTGGCAGTGTGTCGCACAGCACTACGCCAGGTGAGTCGTTCTGCCACTAGTAATACGATAAAAGCATCCAAGAAAACGATCGTCATCGTAGCTCAGCGTGAACACCCCGAAAGAGTCTTTGTTATTCGTTAGTGTGACTAAAATGACGGCTAGTGGGTTGCAGCAGCACTGTTTCATTCGCTACGCACTGTTTACCACTACCTTAACACAGGCACTCGGTGTCTGTATCGCTGGCAGTTCGTGTCCGGCTGCGCAAGCATCAACAGCAGCTCCTTTTGCTTCTTCGATTGCCCAGCCTGCGTGCTGCGGCCAGTCGCTTACGTAGAAGCCTTTATCAACCTCGTTTATTGGTCAACGTTCTGCAAACTTAGCCTGCTATCCGGCTGGCTCTTCAGGTAAACTTCGCTTGGCGGGCCGGGGAGCACTGCTTGCCGTGTGGACAAGCAGGTTGCTGTGCATGCTTGTTGTGCAACTTTTATGGTTGCACTCGGTCATGTTAGCCGAAGCAGCAGGGTAGACGCACTAGACTGCTGGAACATCAGTTCAGCAGCCAGGCAGGCTAGTGGTTGAGGTCATGCATGAGGGCCTTGGGCACTTGTTCTGTGCACTCAATGCGTCCAGCAGAGTTGCATCATGATATGGGTTTTCCTATGCAGCCAAGTGCCCTGTGTCCCTTAGAGTTTCCCTCACTACCCCAATCCTGCCCACCACTGCCCCTGCTGCTTCAGGCTTTGTGTCGATCGAACAATCCCTGTGAACCAGCAGCAGCAGCAGAACTAGTCGCACTCGACGCAGCAACAGCAACAGCACCATGAAGGTCATTCGCAAGAAGGATAACCCCAACGAGCCTGCCAAGCCCGCAGCAGCAGCTCCTGCAAAGCCAGCAGCTGGCGGCGGCATCAGGATTGTGAACCGCGCGCCACCCCCGCCAGTAGTGAGCCAGGAGGAGGTCGAGTCCCGCAAGGTGGCTCAGCTGCTGGGCCGGTTGACGCTTGGGGAGCATGACAGGCACTGCGATGGCCACACAGACATTGATGGCGTGGTGGCAGCAGCTGGCTTCAGCGCGCTGCAGGCCAACGGCCTGCTGACAAAGTGAGTTCAACAGCAGAGGATGCGGGGTAACATAATGCAGGGGTATGTGCGTGTGCGTAGGGTGTGCAGGTGACGCATGTGCAGCTAGTAATGCTGATGTGCTGGCGGTGTGTTGCGGTTGCTTGCTGCTGGTACTGCTGATGGAGCAGTGAGGCGCGGCAAAGTGCTGCACAGCTGCAACAGGGCAGGGCACATATCCCATGCATGTATCATTTTGTCGTGCCAGCATGCTCGTTGTTGTGTACAGCGCATATTTGCGAGGGCTGCTGCATGTATGGTCGAGCACTTGCACACCGCTTGCTACGTTTGCTTTGTTGTGCCATCCTTGTTCTGCCTTCGACATTCCCCTGTCTTGTCGTTTTTCAACATAGGCTGAAGGCTGAGATAGCACCAGCAACGCAGAGGGCTACGAGGCCGCACTGTTGCGCTTCAAGCAGCTCTGCTAGGCCTCCATTATTTTGCTGTCTGCTGCAACAGGCTCAAGGCAGGATTGACAACACCACCAACCCTGCTCTGTATGCACGCATCTTGCTGCATGTTCATAACATCCTGTCTGACAACCTGTTCTGCAACCCTGTCCTGGTATCGCTGCAACAGGCTGAAGGCTGAGATGGATGACACCAGCAACGCAGAGGGCCGCGAGGCTGCCCTGCTGGGCTTCAAGCAGCTCTGCCAGAGCGTGGGCAGGCCCTGCGAGCCGTATGTGGTGCCGCTGCTGGAGCACATGCTGGAGAGGTTGGCTGACAAGGCGGCGCCAGTGAGGGATGCTGCGATGGGCGCTGCGCAGGCTGTGGTGGCCATCTTGTGCCCGCATGCTGTGGAACTGGTGCTGCCAGGTGCGCTGAGGGAAAAGTATTTTGGTCGTAACAGCAGCAGCAGCGTGGGGAGTAAAGGCGCAGTGTTCAGGAGCATTTTGCACTCGCATGTGATGCAGCTGGCGTCGCCAGCTGTGTAGAGGGTTGCAGCTGCAGCAGCAGACGAGTAGCAGCAGATGAGGAGCAAGCAAGCTGTAGTATTCATGTCGCACACTGCAGGTGTGCAGCAGCCTGGTGTGCAGACAGGAGGCGCACGCTGTGAGGCTGCACAATTGCAGGGCACATCTCCGCATGCTTTGGTGCCAGCGCATGTGCGTGTCTGTACTAGTCCACCCCTGGACGGTTTTGCTTCTCAACTCTCCTGGATTGGCGGGCTTACCGTGCCTTGCTGCTGCGCCTCTGCCTGCTAACTTTACTGTCCTTAACTATGCGCAGTCATCTTTGATGCCATGGAGGACAGCAAGAAGTGGCAGGTCAAGGAGGGAGCGCTGCTGCTGCTGGCGGCGCTGACGCGCACTGCACCCAGCCAGGTCTCAGCCTGCCTGCCAGCCATTGTGCCGCTCATCTCTGAGCGCATGGTTGACCCACGCGAGCAGGTGCGCACATGCACTGTTTGATCAATAGGGGAGCAGCTGCCGCTTGCCTTGTTGTGCAAGCAGAGCTGACACAGCAGCATGCACGTGCGGGGCATGGCAGCATGTGAGCACAGCTGCGGTACACAGCAGCATGCATGCAGAAATGCAGTATGCAGAGTTGCGACAGCCGCAAGCAGAGCTGCATGCAGCAGCATGGTCACATGCACAGCAGTTGGCATTTCCTTTTCCACTGCAAGGCCAGCTATACAGCTGCAGCCGCAAGCTGCCGTATCGACACGTGCACAATCCCGCAAGCTTGCCTGCTGCCACCCCTCAGCCGTGCTTCTGTCAGAAAGTAAGGAGCCCTGCTGCTCAATCAATTGCCTGCTGCTGCAGGTCAAGGCTGCTGCGGCCAAGGCCGGCACTGCCACCTTCAAGCTTGTGGGCAACAGGGACATTGAGCACATCCTGGACGACCTGCTGCACTGCGTGGCGCGCCCGGCAGAGGTGCCAGACGTGGTGACCAAGCTCAGCGCAACCACCTTCGTGCAGGTGCGCGCTGCTGCTCCCTGCTTGTTTACGAGTCTCTTACATGTCATTTCGACACAAGGGGAGCAGGGTGAAATATGCTTGCCTTGCGTCAGCTTTTGTAGATGGTGCAATACTGTAGCTCTCTGAATCTGTGCTACTGCTTTTAATTCGTTGCTATGGCTGCTGCTGCTGCTGGCAGGCTGTCGAGGCGCCTGCGCTGGCGGTGATGGTGCCGCTGCTGGTGAAGGGCCTGCGCGAGAGCACTGCCATCCAGCGCAAGTCCTGCGTGATCATCACCAACATGAGCAAGCTGGTCAACAGCCCAGTGGATGCAGTCAACTTCCTGCCCAAGTGAGCAGCAGCAGCTGCGGCAGCAGCGGTGGCGGCTACAGCAGCAGCAGCAGCAGCAGCGCTGATGCAAGCAGGGGCTAGCGTAAAGGTACAGATGAAGTAGATGAGTGCTGGAACGGGCGGGCGGCGGCGTGCGACGTGCGCTGCTGAGGCACGCGCAGAGGCAGGGCGCAGCATGCATCAGACAAACATGGCGGGTCTGGGAATGCGGCAATCAGCTGCCTGACTGCTAACATGTTGTGTGTTATCTATCGTGCCGCAGGCTGCTGCCTGGCGTGGAGAAGGTGGCGCGTGCTGCTGCCGACCCTGAGCTGCGTGACGTGGCCAGCAGCGCCATGGCCATACTGGAGAAGGTGGCCAAGGAGGGAGAGGAGGCCTCAGCACAGCCAGAGTCAGCCAAAGCTGAGACAGCGGTGAGTAGTGGCTTCATTGCGGGTGCAGCAGCAGCAGCAGCAGCAGCAGCAGTGCATGATGCTGGCAGCATCGTGCTGGGCAAGCTGTGGCAGCGCAGTCAGAGTCAGCCAAGGCTGAGACGGCGGTGAGTTCAGGCTGGCTTTGTCATGCGTTGTTTTCTTCGAAAGTAGTAGTCCTGGAGAAGGTGGCCAAGGAGGGAGAGGAGGCCTCAGCACAGCCAGAGTCGGCCAAGGCGGAGACAGCGGTGCGTGGTGTTTTGTGGGTGTGGTCACGGGTGCAGCAGCAGCAGCAGCAGCAGCAGCTTGAGATGCTTGAAAGCGGTGCAGGCAGCACCGTACGCATGAGGTCAGAGATGCACACAATGGACAGCCACACAGCACTTTCTGGTCAGCTGCCTTGAGTTTGCCGCGCACTGCTCTCCGCCTGATCCTCGCCCTGCCCTCTCTCGCATGTCTTGCTTTTGTTTGCTCCCGCGCAGGCCTTCCTGCAGCAGCTGAAGGACACCATTGCGCGCAGCCTGGACGTGAAGGTGGACCAGACCACGCTGGAGTACGTGGCAGCCATGACCACGCTGCTCTTCAACAGCCGCAACTTTGAGTTTGATGAGTGGGCAGATGCCATGGTGCCTTACCTCAAGGCCTTTTTGAGCGAGGAGGGTGCGGAGTCAGTGTGCAGGGCCTTCATGTCCAAGTAAGTTGGGTTTGAGAAGGCAGCAGCATGGTTGGCAGTCGTGGAGCTGACTGAGGGTTGTACTGCTGTGCGTGCCAGTTGCGTGCACCTCCATTGCTGCTGCTTTTCCGTCTTGTCTGCTTGTAAGCTGATGCGTATGGATGCAGCAGCACATGTTGCTTTGCGCAGCCACGCTGCGCTTGCCCAAGCACCCTCCGCTGTTGCCAACTTCCAGCTGCTTTCTTTCCTGTATTTTCTTTATTTTCCCTGCAGGGCGATGAGCCAGCTGGCTGAGGCAGAGGAGGAGGACCACGGCTGGGAGGTGGATGAGGAGGACGCTGACAAGGACGAGCTGTGCAACTGCCGCTTCAGCCTGGCCTACGGAGGCAAGATCCTGCTCAACAACGCCACGCTGCGCCTCATCAGGGGCCGGCGCTACGGCTTGTGCGGTGGGAACGGTGTGGGCAAGAGTACGCTGATGAAGGCCATTGCACGCGGGCAGCTGGACGGCTTCCCGCCGGCTGACGAGCTGAAGACTGTCTACGTGGAGCACGACATCCAGGTGCGCGGAAATTATAAATTATAAAAAGCCAGAGGGTGACGATTGCAAGTGGCAATCTGCAGCAGCAAGGTTTTGGGAGATGCGTCATATGAGGGTGGCCTCCGCCGTGATGCTGCGGTTTTGATGTGTTTGGTATGGGACTTCGTCCAACAGGCGGTGTCTGTATCACTGGCTATGACTGCACCATTTGTCAACAGTGCTTTGGCTGACGCGTGCTCTGCTGCTGCTGCTGCTGCTGCTGCTGCTGCTGCTGCTGTAGGCTTCGCTGGCTGACCACCGCGTGCCCGACTACGTGGCTGAGGACCCTCTGATCAAGGTCATGGGCGTGACGCGTGACCAGGTGGTGGAGGCGCTGCTGTCAGTCGGCTTCAGCGAAGACCTGCTGGTGAGCTGTGGGGCTAGTCGTACACATCGATCAAACAAGCTGCTTGTACACTTGTTTGCAAGGCGTGCTTTGGGTGAGCAGCAAACTCGCAGCTCACCGCACAGTTAACTTTCTGCTTATTTATTGCTGCTCTTTACTGCTGCGCATCTCTCGCCTGCGATGTGCTGCTAAGCAAATCTTGTGTTGCCTCACACTCTTTCGCCTTTGGCTGCAGGCCAAGCTGATCACGGAGATCTCTGGCGGCTGGAAGATGAAGCTGGCGCTGGCGCGCGCCATGCTGCTGCGCGCAGACATCCTGCTGCTGGACGAGCCCACCAACCACCTCGACACCACCAACGTGGCCTGGCTGGAGAACTACCTCGTCACGCAGCCCACCATCACATGCATGACCGTGTCCCACGACAGGTCAGTGCGGCAAGTGTTTGCTGCCTTGCTGCAGTTTTGCTGTGTGCTGCAGTCTTGAGGCTGTATGCGGTGTACGGGCTGGTGGCTGGTGTGCGCTTGCTGCGTGCCTTTCTGATCCGTTGCGCTGACTGCAAATTGCGTTGCATGTCTGACAGCCTGCTGTTGAAAAGTTCTTTGTATCAATTTCACCTACTGATGCCTTGTTTCGCTTTCGTGATTCTTTGCATGCTGCAGCGGCTTCCTGGACAATGTGTGCACAGACATCATCCACTACGAGAAGCGCCAGCTGCGCCGCTACAAGGGCAACCTCTCCGAGTTTGTCAAGCAGGTGCCAGCAGCCAAGTCCTACTACGAGCTTGAAGCAGCATCCCTCAAGTTCAGGTTCCCCACTCCAGGGCTGCTGGATGGCATCAGCAGCAAGGAGAAGCCCATCTGCAAGCTGTCCAACGTGTCGTTTGCATACCCGGGCGCAGCGGCGCCGCAGCTGACAGATGTGAACGTGGCGGCGCGGCTGAGCAGCAGGGTGGCGGTGATTGGAGTGAACGGCGCGGGCAAGTCGGTGAGTGGTGGGGCATATAAGCTGCAGGGTGCTGCTGTGTCTTGCCGGCAGGCAGTGATTTGTGCTTGGAAGAGATCGCATGCACGTCAAGCGTGTAACATAACGGTTTTTTCCCTCCCAACACCGCACTCACCTGTTTTCTGCGTGCATTGCCACACCCGCATCCATCATCCACAGACGCTGATCAAGATCATCACGGGCGAGCACAAGAGCAGCAGCGGCACGGTGTGGCGCCACCCCAACCTGCGCATGGCCTACGTGGCGCAGCACGCCTTCCACCACTTGGAGGAGCACCTGGACACCACACCACTCAAGTACATGTTCAAGCGCTTCGGGCTGGGCCAGGACCAGGTGCGGCACGGGGGTTGGCTTCGGCTGGGTTTGGCTGTCTACTTGACACTGTGGCTGGGGGGCCATCGGGGAACTGCATGAGTTGTAGGCTGCTGGTAGGCTGCTGATGAAGCAGCATGGAGACGTCGACTTGTAACTCATACTTTGCTGTTTCCGGCCCGCAGGAGGATGCGCACAAGGTGGACCGCCAGGCTGAGGACGAGGAGAAGAAGAAGATGGCGGAGGCCTACTGGATGTTTGACGGCCACCCGCGCAAGTTCAGGGAGATCGTCAGCAGGCGCAAGAAGAAGAAGGGTGAGGCGCCGCTGCTGGTGCTGCTGCTGCTGCTGCTGCTTGTAGTTTATGTGCGCGCATTGCTTGCGTCATCCTTCAAATGCCGCTGTCATCAGTCTAGACACGTCTGTACCCACAGACACACAGACACATCTGGCTCACCCCTCAATATTATACATCACCGCTGCCTTTCTTTCTGTCTATGTGTTTTCCTCTTCTTTGCAGACTTTGAGTACGAGTGCGCCTGGCAGGGCCTGGCCTCCATCAAGTTCAACCGCTGGATCCCGCGCGCTGAGCTGGTGGAGAAGGGCTTCCGCAAATTTGTGACAGAGTTTGACCAGCGGCTGGCTGCGTTAGCGCTGGGCAACGACTCGCGGCCGCTGAGCAAGGAGACCATCACCAAATTCCTGCAGGACTTTGGCCTGGAGCCCGAGTTTGGCGTGCACAGCAACATCCGCGGCCTGTCAGGTGAGGCAGGGTTGACACTGCTGTTGTAGGCTACTGTGGGTTTGCATGTTGAGGCGGACTTGGCCTGGCGGTCGAGTTTTTTGTGCACAGCAACATCTACGGGCTGTCGGGTGGGTTTTCTGGGATTCAAAAGCCAGGCGGAAGATGATTCTGTGTGTATGTGTGTTCAGGAGGATGGGCTGTTGACATGCGGCTAGTGAGAGTTTGCAACAGTTGCACCGCCACAGCCGATTGCATGCTTGATCCGCTGCATGTTGCATTCTGTTGCTGACATCCAACCCTCCTCGCTTCCCCCTGCAGGCGGCCAGAAGGTGAAGCTGGTGCTGGCTGCCGCCATGTGGAACAACCCGCACCTGCTCATCATGGACGAGCCCACCAACTACCTCGACAGGGAGGCGCTGGGCGCGCTGGCGGGCGCCATCAAGGCCTTTGACGGCGGCGTGCTGCTGATCAGCCACAACAGCGAGTTCACCAGCACCTGCTGCAGCGAGACGTGGCGCGTGGCGGGCGGCGTGGTGGATGTGGCGCGCGAGGCGCCCCCAGGCCCGGTAGCTTGAGCTGGCGCTGTGTTTGTGTGGTTGCACAGATGATTATTGTGCGTAAAGCATGCTGGCCAGGTGCCGTGTGTGGTGTGTGGCTGTGCTGACGCAGGTGTGGCATATTGCTAGCCTGCGAGGTGGTGCGGCGTGCTGCAGCTGGCTGCGTGTCTCTTCTTGTGTGCTGCAGGCTTGCAGGGCTGGGCTGGGCTGAACACTGTCCACCACAGCAGCTGCCTGCATGCGTGCATCGGGAGTCCTATAGGTAGCAGGAGTGTGTATACGCGCTGTGGTGTACATGTGTGCGGTGCTCAGCGTGTGTGGCCACATGCTGGCTGTGTGCAGAGGCACCTCTGATTATTCTTCCGCTTGTCCTTGGATCTTATGTGACTTTGTGGCGACGGGCTGCAGCTCAGCTGGGCAGGTACTGACTTGACAGGGCCAGGGTTGGCAGGGCAGGGCGCAGGGTAGGCCGGTGGTTAGGGTTTGGGTCAAAGACACAGCTGGAAGGTGCTGCTGAAGAAGCTGTGCTTCCAGTCGTCACTAGTGTCATGCATCTGCTGCTTTACATGCTGGCTACTATAGCAATAAGGCTGTAGGGTCAGCGGCGGTGGTTGCATGTGTGTGGCCAACTTTTCTAGTGATGATGTTGCCCTTGCTGCTTGAGCAGAGCATGTCGTATCGTTTCGACGCAGGTTGCATTGCAAGCAGACGTGGTGGCTGAGGATCAGTTGCGCCACCTTATGCGCATAAGAGTGAAATGAAGCGCTTGGCCAGGCGAATGGCCACGCCACAGCACACAATCCATTGTGTTCGTGTCTGCAATGCACATAGGTCGCCTTGTGTGTCCTGCTCTGTTGGCAGCAGCTGTGCTGGTGCTGTGCAGCTGCTTTCTTGCACGCCTGCTGCATTGGCTGGGGTGCACAGCAGGCTTAGCAGCAAGAAACTTGTGTGGAGTGTGAGTGTCGGTTGAGAGCATGCGGGGTCTTGATTCAGATTCTGCTGTCATGCTGGCATCGTCCTGCAGAGATGCAGGATTGCTGTGCATGGTAGTGAGGCGGGGGCCTGCCCCCTGTCTGTAACATGAAACTCTGGAGCTGTTTCGCGGGGACTGAAGGGCCTGCGTAGTTTCGGATTATATACAAACACCTGATATTACTGAAAGTGATGGAAGAATCGCCTTGTGAATCGGCCGAGCTCGACTGATTTGAAAAGTGCCAGCTGTTCAAGGCACGGGGTTCAGCACAGCACGATGCATGTGACAGCACGACGCTGCGTAACAAGGAATCTGTATCAACTGGCTACGCCTTTGAGTCTGAAATAGCTGCAGTTGGACGATCGCCAGCTATGGCGACAGTTTGAGCACCTGTGTCACCGCAACCAACTATTGAAGATGGCGTGGACCTGCAGTGCTTGCACGTTCATCAACGATGACAATGCTGTTTGTGAATGCTGTGGAACGCGACGACACGGCTCGCAGCACGCAGCTGCACAGGCACCTACAGCAGCTGGTGCAACAGCAGCACCTGCAGGACATTATGTAGTTTGCATAGACAGCGAGGATGAGGACAGCCAGCAGCAGCCCGAAGCAGATTTTGCACGAGCACGTCCTGCTGTCAGCAAGCCAGCAGCACAAAGAGACACAAAACGACGACAGCAGCAGGAGGGTTTATATGTGCTTGACTGTGGCTGCCATGGCGATGCTGCTGAGCTCTTCCACAAGCTGCAAGCACAAGCGCAGGCCCTGCAGCAGCTGCCAGCCTGCAGCTTGCAGGACGCAGTGCAGGCGCTGGCCTGCCCCCGCTGCAGCAAGCTGATCAGCAATGCAGATGCGTACAAGGTAACAAGCACACAGCACACCACAGCACACCACAGCACATTCATCTGCCTGCACATGTTCCAATGAACGGCCTTCCTTGCATCTTGAAATTGCACAGCATTCTTTCAAAATCAAATAACAGCAGCGCACAGCACCAACACGCGCGATCAGCGCACCACTCTTGCAACTCCGTTCCCTGGACATGTTCACAGCTGTTGTTCCGGTCTCTGTCCTTCACCCTGCTGCAGCTTCTAGGCGCTCCTGGGCTCTCCTTGGTGTATGCTGCGCTGGTCAGGCAGGTGGCAGCAGCACATGACGCTTCGATGCCCTCTGCTGCACCACCCAGCTGCAGCAGCTGCCCGGACGGCACAGCTGTGCTTGCTGCAGCTGCCTTATCTAGAAGCAGCAGCGGCGGCGGGCAGATTCCTGCAAAGCAGCTGCTGCAGTCTGCACTGGAAGCTAGGCAGCTGCCCAAGCCCCGGGCTGTGGCTGACTGTGCAGCAGCCCTGCAGGCACACCTAGGGCCGTCTTGCAAGTGGTTCTGCACAGGGTGTGATGCAAAGTGGCCGAAAGACAGCAGCAGCAGCCCGGCAGCAGCAGCAGCAGCCAGTGGTGAAGTGGCAGCGGCGACGCGCAAGGCGCTGCAGCTGTGGGAGCAGCTGGCCCTGCTGCAGCAGGTCATGACGGCAGCAGCAGGCGAGACCTGTGCTGCTGCTGCTCCTGCTGCTGCTGCTGCTGCTGCTGGGCGTGGGCGTGGTGCCAAACGAGGGGCCAGCAGCAGCAGCAGCAGCAGCAGGGGCAGGGGTGGCAGGGGCAGAAATAGTGGTAGCAGTGCCTGGGCGGCCGGTACAGGTGAGTGCATGGGTTACGATAACTGCGTCGCGCTGCGTACTGCCCGTGTTTCGGGTGTGGTTTGGCTGTGCAGCTGCCTTTTCTTGGCAGACACGCGTGCTTTCGTCTCTTTTTCTGGTGGTCAAGCAGCAGCGCACCTGTGCTGACAGTTAGCCCACATGGCGTGCATGAATGCAGTACTCACCTTGGGCTCCTGGTGACCGTCAGTTGATGCTCAGCCGTCACATGTGCTGCTGCTGCTGCTGCTGCTCAGGCTACGGCGGCTCTGGGCAGCACATGACCGCCAGCACGCAGCATGCCATGGAGGCAGCAGCGCAGCGGCAGGTGCAGTCAGACGCTGCTCTGCAGCAGCACCTCAGCAACATAGCCGCCTTCATTGCAGGCCGGCCCATAGCAGCAGCAGCAGCAGCGGCGTCGGCTGCAGCAGGCAATGGAGCTGCACCTTCGGGCAGCGGCAGCAGGAAACGGCAACGGCAAGATGCAGCAGCTGCAGAGGCAACGCCAGCAGCGCCTGCAGGCATACAGCCACAACCCGCAGCAGCAGCAGCAGGTGTTGGTGTGGGTGCGCTGTGCCTAGCCGGCTGTGCTGTGCTGCTGGGTGGTCCACTGGCGTGGCTGCTGCGGCTGCTGTTCAGCAATGACTCGATGATGGATGTGGGCGGGAGGCAGGCACTGTACAGGGAGGCCATGACCTTGCTGAGGTGAGGAGGTGCTTGCACTTGTGGTGATACTTTGGTTGAGATATTGTTGAGCATGCTGCCAGGTGTTGTGCATGGGTGCCGTGGCAGCTGCCGCGTCTTGCAGGACGTTGCAGTGCGTGAAAAGGGAAGCATATCAGGCCTGCCTCTTGTTTGTTGAGCGGTGATGTTCTCTCGAGTGACGCTGTGTCTCACTTACCTGCCCGGTCACCTGCTGACACAACCTGCAGGCTCATTGGCTCCTGCACGGACCTGCTGCCGCTGCTGCAGCTGCCAGCGGACGACCCCCGTGACGCCACACCCCCAGCAGCAGCTGCAGCAGCAGGCAACCCCGGCAGCAGCAGCAGCAGCAATAGCACACTGCTGTCAGCGCTGCAGCGGTTGGACCAGCAGGCGCGGCTGTTTCAGAAGAGTGCGCAGCAGCTGATGCAGGATGAGGGTGACGAGGAGTGCACTGCTGCTGTGTGCCTGGCCCTGGACTTGTCTGGGTTAGTAGCTGATGTGGCTGATGCAAATGCCATGTTCAACGCCACCCTGGCTGCTGAGAAAGGTGAGCGCGTTGTAACAGGAGGCTGTGGAGTTGTTTGCGAGCATGTGACTGCTTCAGTGGGGATCCGCAGGGCTGTTGCAAGGCGTCGTGTTGATGGTGAAGTGCAGAGTGAGTGGGCGGATGAGGAAAGGCAGCTGATGCTTTGAGATGTTCAGACTTGCAATTGGTTGCAGAGGTCTGCCTTGCACGTGCCTGCTTTTCTGTGCTGCAGGCTTGGTTCAGCTGCAGCTGCTGTCAGCAGCAGCAGGTCCAGCAACAGCTCCTGCAGCACCCGCAACGACCGCAGCACAACCTGGCCAGCAAGGCAACGGCAGCAGCAGCAGACGGCAGCCTGCTGCACAGCAGCACCCAACAGGCGGCGGCGCAGCAGCACCCGCAGCACCGCCAAGCGCCGCTGCGGCAGCAGCTGCTGCGTTTGATGCCCGCTATGTTGCTGCCATGCGGCCGTATCAGTTCATCGAGGCAGACCTGGCAGGCAGCCACTACTTTATCAGCAAGGCAGGAGGCAAGGGCAAGGCAGCAGGAGGTGAGGCATCAGCAGCAGCAGCGGGACAGTCTGTGAGGCACCAGCGGCACCCTCGCCTAGTGTGCATGCAACAGCATGATGTGCTGTTGAGGCGCCTTGCCAATCTGCTGCCGAGCTGCGCAGCTGTCCTTACAGCTAGTGCCAGTGACTGCTTACATGCTGCATCCCTTCATCATCGTCGTCATCTGCTGCTGTTGCTGCTGCTGCCGCTGCTGCTGCTGCTGCTGCTGCATTATGCAGGCGAGGTGATGCGTAAGCGGCTGCGCCGGATCACCGAGGAGCTTGGCGCACTCAGCACCAGCCTGCCCCTGAATGCAGACAGCAGCATTCTGCTGGCTGTTGATGCGCAGCGCATGGACGTGCTGCGCGCGCTGCTGCTGCCGCACCCTGACACGCCGTACGGGGGCGGGGCGTTCCTGTTTGACATCCTGCTGCCTGATGAGTATCCGGACAAGCCGCCGATGGTGAGCATCTGTGCGCTGGTGTATGTTTTAGATGTTGGCTGGTGCATAGCTGTTGCCTGGCTGTTGACAGTCGGCAGGCAGTCCAGCGGGCCAGTGCAGCTGCAACAGTGCACAGAGCTGCTGGTGGGGCTGTGCTTTCTGCCATGCAAAGCCGTTGCAGGCGGCTCCGCGAGCCCGTCTACGCCAGGCATGTGCGGCTCAGATGTGTAGTGTGCAATAGAGCAGTGCAGTGCTACTTGCACGCCTACAGAGCCCAGGCCATTTCCTGCCAGCACCACTCACAGGCTGCGGTACCTGCTGCACGTGTTGTCACTGTTCTGCTTGCAGGTGCAGTTCCTGACCACTGGCGGCGGCAAAGTGCGCTTTAACCCCAACCTCTACAACTGTGGCAAGGTGAGGGCTGGGGGCTTCCTTAACAACAGCAACCTTGCTGCGCGGGCTGTGGATAGTACATGCTTGACAGTCGTTGCTGTGCTGTTGCCTAGCAGGTTGAGCTTATCATGCTCTGCAACCAGATGGCGTGTGCGGTATGATATTGGTGTCCTGCTGCTGCTTGTGCTGCTGCCAGGTGTGTTTAAGCCTGCTGGGCACATGGCAGGGACCAAGCTGGGAGCCTGGGGTGTCTACACTGCTGCAGGTGCGGGTGTGGCTGCTGCTGCTTTGTATGCTGCACACTCAAAGATGCACCTACTTGCCGCAGCTGTGCCTGGCTGCTGACAAGACAGCTTACCCCAGTACCCCAGTAAGCTCACAACTGCTTTGCAGTCTTCACAGCCAGCTACTCTGGTCCTGCTTTGTGTGCACCGTTGAATATCATTCTGTGTATCATGTCACCTGCTGCTGCTGCCATGCAGGTGCTGGTCAGCCTGCAGAGCATGGTGTTTGTGCCTGGTGGGTGCAGGCGACTACCAAGCTGCCCTATGCGTTGCCGCATCACCGCGCATATATGAAACGTGATCACTCGCAAGCCACATACATTGCTTGCATCTAGCTGATGTTCCGCCACCTTTCTAGCTGCTAGCTGCAACAGACAGATTGCAGCTTTCAGTACTGACTATGCTGCCCTGCTGTGCTTTTGTCTTTCAGATCCTTTCTACAACGAGCCGGGGTATGAGTCATACGCCAAATCAGCACGCGGCCAGCAGCAGGCAGCCGACTACAACAAGGTTCTGCGCACACAGACAGCCAAGTGAGTACCTGTGCATGAGGTCACATACATGACCCTTGCTCGCTTCGGCATGTTGCGCTGCTTTGGTGCCCAGCCACCTCTGGTCGGCATGTTGCGCACGATGATCCGCTGTCATCAAACAGCTGCCGCAGCTGCAGTAGCCTTGTGACCTGATGCCGTTGCTCTTGCTCATAGCTGGCACCAGCGCACTTCAGCTGTGCATGTGGAGTTCTGCATTATCACTACATCACAAGGGCATGTAGCTGCCTCCAGTGCGCTCAGTGTTCAATACGGTGCCTGCTGTGCCTGCTGCTGCTGCTGCTACTGTACCAAACAGGTTTGCCATCCTGGAAGCGCTGCGCAGCCCCGACCCAATCTTCAAGCAGGCGCTGCAGGTGCGGGGCGCTGCAGTGCTGCTGCTGCTTGCTGCTGGAGCACCATGCTGCTTTTGCTGTTTGGTGGTGTACTGTGTGCGCTGCCTGCTGCCTGTTGTACGCCATGAGCTGAGCTGTATCGCTGCAAAGCCTGCATAGACCTCCTGTTGCAATGCAGTTTGGTATCAAACGGACAGGTTGATATCTGGCAGCCGCCTCTGTTAGACCTCTCTGCTGCATACCAGCATGTGCTGTACTTACCACCGACCTGGGCCACACTGCTTTTCCTCTGCTGTGGTAGGTGCACTTCTTACTCAAGTCCAAGGCACTGACAGACATGCTGCAGCGCTGGCTCACAGATCCTGGCAGGGAGCAGGGGCAGCTGGGCGAGCACGTGAAGCAGGTGTGGGTTACAGCTGTAGCTGGTCGGCATGACAATGGTGGGGGGGGGGGTCTGGGGTTGTGGCTGGCATTTGAGCGCAGCTGTGGAGGCTGGGTGCTGTGATCATACATTGTGCTGGGACGTGCTTGGTGTGGTTTGCACAGCGCTTGCATCCCCAGAGAGCACGCTGGCACAGATGCTGGTACAATTCTGTAGCTATGTGGGTTGCCGTGTATCTCACTTGCACGACACTGGCATTATGGAGCAACTGCATGCTTTGCCGGTGTGTCCTGTGCTGTGCAGATCCGTGCAGAGCTGGCCAAGCTTCCCTCACCAGCAGCACTGGCAGCAGCACCAGCCACTGCTGCTGAAGCTGCGCAGCAGCAGCAGCAGCACCGGCAGGAGCAGCAGCAGCAGCAGCAGGAGCGGCCCAGCCGGCGGCGCAAGCAGGACCTGCCAGGTCGACACCCGGCAGCAGCAGCAGCAGCAGCAGCATGTGAGGCGCAAGATGGCAGCGATGTGATTGATCTGACGTGAGGGTTGTCAGGACCCCGCAGCGGCATGTTTAGCTTTAGGTCTGGAAGCTGGTTGTGATCTTACAGCAGTCGGGTAAGAGCCACCATGGTATGGTGGATGAAGGTCACCACGTGGCACGTTGCGATCATCTTGACAGGATTGCACCCACAATGCCAAGCAGATGAAGTATGATGTAGGTCACCACGCTGCGATCATTGTGGCGCACACGATAGTCATTGGCCTCTTGCTCAGAGACAGGCAGTATCAGCATACTGAGATCATTGGCTGTTGCTGTGCTCATTTGCCTCCTGCCCAGTGCGTCAAGACACCGGTGTTTGGCAGCCGCCTGTGTTGTACTAGAGCACATATGTGGTGGTCGCCACATCCTGCAGCTGCACGTGCACGTGCCATCAGATGTGTTTCATATTAAATTGACGATTCATATAAGATGAGTGGTGTGATGTGGTGCAGCCTGAAGTAACCTGGGTTGCAGCAATCTGCAGTTGCTGATGACATGGATGTGCAGCTGCATGCGCAGCAGCAGCACCATCTTCACGTGTTGCACAAGCTGCAGCTGTGTCAGTGAGGCTGCATCGCACCAGATCAGCACCGGCACTGTGCTACCGGCAGGTGCTGTCGATGGTCGTGCACGTACTGCTTGGCAGAGTCGAGCAAGGCAGCACGTGCAGCCATGTGTCCCGACCTGTAGTAGCACTGCAGCACTAGCCTGCAGCGCGCCAATGTGCCCAGCTGCGCCTGGTCAGCGCCGAAACAGCAAAACAAATCGGAGCACTATGAACAAACGCGCGTTGGTTTATGAAGCCTGTATGTCAGTTTGGATGCCGGAGAACATGGGTGACGTCAACAGACGCACGTGAGCCACTTGTTGTTTGCGATTAGCCGTGCATCACTATTGCTTCACTATATTGGAGTATGAGCTGTATTGGTAGCTGGTGTGTTTTCGGGATGGCTCAGTCGGAATGATCTGACCGGTCCCGTGCAAACGTACGCAACTGCCACGCATCGCATTTGGTGGTCAGCTAGCCGCCATGGGCTGGGTGCATTCTATGAACGAAGCTGTTGCAAACAGCAAGGTGGGCTTGTGCTGCAGCAGCCTTCCTTGGCTGCCAACCAGGTGCAGCAGCCACAGCAGCAGCGGCTCCACTACCTGCCAGCAACCACCTGATGCTGCTCGGTGCAGACAACACAAACGATCCACTTAGGTATTTTGGTGCAAATTTCATGGTGCTGCGCAGGCTGGGCGTTACTTTTATTTGCGTGAGAGGGGCAGCACTTTCAGCACAGAGATCAGGGCCGGCATTGTCTGCTTCCTCACTGTGAGTTGGCAGCAGCTGCGTGTGCAATACTACAGCGGCTTGTTTGCATCATGTATTCACAAATTATTTTGTGACAGACAGTACTGCCAGCACATGACGGCCCGCATCCGGTTTGCTGCCAGGCTGCAGGCCTGACAGGTTGCCTCTGACAATGGCGTGACAGCTGCAACTGCACTACAGTCGCTGTGATTGTATGTCATCTGCACAGATCTGCAAACACTTTGGGTGTGTGCATGTGGTGCCCTGCTGTTGTGTGCAGATCTGCTACATCCTGGCCGTGAACTCGGGCATCCTGGCAGACACAGGCGGCACATGCAGCGATGCAGACTGCACAGTGAGCAGCCCTGCACATGGAGCTAAGGCCCCTGGATGTTGCAGCAGCGGCAGCAAACCTAGCAGCAGCATAGCAGCAGCCAGATCATGTGGTCATGCATCTTGTAAGAGAGCCAGCTGTTCTAGCCCTGCAGGAACAGCAGCAGCATCAGGTCACCTTCATCACGTTTCTGGCTCTGTGCACTGGCTGCTGTGGTCCACAGCAGCCACAGCAGCCACACCATGCCCGCACCACACCCATAAGCTCAGGGTTTTCAGCAGTGCCAGGCATTAGGTCTGGTCTGTGGCAGGCAACCTGGCCAATGCGTGCGTGCAGTATCAGCAATGTAGCTGCACTGTCCGCACTGTGGGGTTATGCACTGCCAGGCACTGGCCAGTGTGATAACCACCACGTTGCTGCTGTGCACTGTGCTGTGCAGGGCCCCAGGGCTGGCCAACCAGGCTGCAGGTTTGACGACCCAGGCGGGAAGCATGCAGTCAGAACACGCATAACGGAAACATTGACCAGCCACGACCATCACAACACATCCATGGCACAGAGCTGCTGCCAGATGCAAGGCTGCCTTCACCTGCACATGCATTGGAAGCGCATTTGTAGACATTGAAGCAGGCAATGTAATGAGCAGCATGGTTGTTTGCTGGCCGCTGCCTGCTGCTGCTGCCTGCCTGCAGGCTTCAAGGCGTGCCAGGGTCAGGTGCGTCAGAGCCTCATCACCGCCACTGCAGCCTCCAGCCTGGTGGCGTGCTTGCTCATGGGAGCCCTGGCTAACCTGCCGCTGGCAGTGGCACCTGGCATGGGTGCGCGGCTGGCCTGTTTCCTTGGCCTTTTCTTACGTGGGACTGAAAACAAGAGCATATGCCCGCCAGCCTTGCCTGCTTGTAATGCGTAGAACTTGTAACTCTTGATTGGGTGGGTGGCATGGGTGATTGCACGGGTGGGTAGCTGCACAGCAGCCTGCAGCGTCGGCTAGCTACCCTGCGGTGCTGCGGTGTTGGAAGCATTACGCTGAACCTGCACATGCAAGAGCTTGTACTTAAACTTGATCAGCGTTCTGTGCTTCCCCTGCTGCTTTGCCTGCAGGCATCAACGCCTACTTCACGTACAGTGTGGTGGGCTTCATGAGCACAGGCATGGTGAGCAGGCGGGCTTGAGGAGGGTGTGAGCGCACAGCAGACGGCAACTGCTCCGCACCTGGCTCCAGTGGTGGCACCAGTAGGAAAGGAGATTCCTTTGCCAGCTTCCTGTGGTCGGTGCAAGTGGCAGAACCACGGGTTGACAAGCAGTTTGCCAGTGTACACAGCGGCAGGTGCATGAGGCAACCGGCTGCACAGCGACCGCCAAACATCACCTTGTGCAGTGGCCCCACTGCTGCTTTTGTTGCTGCTGCTGCTGCTGCTGCCGGTGCTGCTGCTGCTGGTGCTGCTGCTTGCAGATCACCTACCAGGAGGCACTTGCTGCTGTGTTTGTGGAGGGCTGGATCTTTATTCTCATCTCACTCACAGGTGCGTGGCGGACGGCTCAACGGCTTGCAGCTGCTGGGCACACTATGAGCATCTGCTGCTATGGCAGTATTGCCAGTGCGATAGTTGGCCGTCATAGATCGCTGTACATCGCTGTCACAGCAGCACCCAAACCTTGGCACGCCGTTGCATCACTCTTTTGGTTCCGCTCTTTTGGTTTTCTCTGCTCACCACGTACCCTGCAGGTGTCAGGGGCCGCATCGTGTCGCTGGTGCCGCGCAGCATCATGCTGGCCACTGCCGGGGGCATTGGGCTGTTCCTGGCCTTCATAGGTCTCCAGAGCAGCGAGGGACTTGGGCTGGTGCAGTACAACAGCGCCACACTGGTCACACTGGGTGAGGCGGCAGCTGCTTTTTGTGGCTGCATATTGTCTGGCCTTGCTTTGCGGGCTGTGTAGCTGTACCTGAGCTGCTTTAGTCAGAGTCAGCGGGTTTACACATTCGTGCAGCATCTTCACGTACAGAGCAGCAGTTTGAGCAGCATCAAGATGATGTGTGCACAGACAGCTGGCCACTAAGACAGCCGATTTTTGCGCATGCAGGTGGCTGTCCGCTGCAGAACCGCGTGTACCAGTACACCATCCCCGACCCCAGCACTGCAGCGGTGTGCCCCACCAGTTCCCAGACCGGCCAGGTGGAGGCGCAGCTGGGGCCGCCCAGCTCAACATTCTCCTGCCAGGTGCGGCAGCAAACGCGCACGAGCTGCACAGCCACAGCAGTTGATCAAACGTCGTGATTTTGTTTTGACAATGGCAGCCAATGATGTGCTGCTGCACAGTACACCTGGCGTATGTGAGCCGCAGCACTGAAATGGTGGCACTGCCTGGCAGATGCAGGGAAGCTGCTGGCGGGCCCAAATTGTTAATGTTTGCCGTGCCATCAGCGCTAGGGTTGCTACGTGCTGCTACTGCATGTGCTGGTGTCAGCCTCAACCCATTCATTGGCGCCCTGCAGGGCAAGCGGCTGCACAGCCCCACGCTGTGGCTGGGTGCTGCCGGGCTGGGCTTCATGGCAGTGCTCATGGCCAAGCGAGTGAAGGGGGCGCTGATGCTGGGCATTGTGGCCACCACTGCCATCAGCTGGATACCGGGGCATGCAGCGTCATACCTGGGGGCTGGCTCGCAGGTGCCAGGTGGGTGAGACGTTTTGAGCACAGAAGGCAGCCGGTAGTGTTGTTACCCAAGTGCATCGACATGGAAGACGTTGAAGCACTGCTAGAAGCAGCAAGCAAGACATTAGCACAAGCAAGGTGCGCAGTTATGCTTTTACCATGCTTAGAATCGTCCTAATTACAAGCATTGTCACCGCGGCAGGGATGTACAAGCATGTTTGCCATGTACCTGCTGCTGCTGCTGCAGGTGGTGAGCAGCGGCTGGAGGTGTTCAAGCATGTGGTGTCTCTGCCCAACGCCAGCAAGACCAGCCTGGCCTGGTCCTTCTCAGCTTTCCACAGAGGGGAGCTCTGGGTGGCACTGGTCACATTCCTGTGAGTAATTGCTGCAAGCGCTGCATGTTTTCGGCTGAACTGCTGAGAGCAACGCTGCACAAGGCGCACATGCTGCCATCGTTTAAAGCGCTTGCGTGTAACACACCGCATTGCATAGGGGTGGGGGCAGTGTCAATTGGCGGGAGTGGTGGGGAGCAATGAAACAAAGGATTGCTGCCTGGCTGGTTGTCTATGCTCTGCAGGTATTTGGACTTTCTGGATGCCACAGGTGGGGAGTTGGTAGCTGTTTTTTTGGCTGTGATTGACCTCCTGCTACTCCTTTTGTCTGGCTCTTGCCGCAAGGCCTTGCAGCGGGGGTAGGTCAGGCAGCATCGTGCCAACAGTAGTGCCAGGGAATGCAACTGGTGGCTGGTTTAGGCTTCCAGTACCAGTGCACTGCCTGAGCGCCATCCACGCCTGAAGTGGCAGTCACAGCCGGCTGGATGGTATGCATGCATGTGTCAGCTGCAACTGCCTACAGTGCCGATTGCAGCCTTTGCCTTGTTGTTGCTTAGTGCTGCTATGTGCCTGCCTGTGTGCTGTGTTGTGCAGGCACGCTCTTCTCCATGGCGTCACTGCTCAACCACAGGATACCTGGTGCGTGTGTGCAGCTGCAGCAGCAAGCAACAGCACCGCCGCACTATGTATGCACACAATGGCACTTGTGTTACGATGAACATGTCATTTGTTAAGCCTGTCATCATTCACCATGTTCAAATTATGGTTTTGCGCTGCAGGCTTCATCAACGAGCGCGACAACAGCTTCCCCCGGCAGCTGTTTGCCTTCTGCATTGACGGCATCGCCATCGTGATAGGGTCACTGCTGGGCTGCGCGCCACTCACCGTAGTGATTGAGAGCGCCAGCGGCATACGCGAGGGTGGACGCACGGGTGCGCTGCTGGACTAGTGCAAGTTTTCGCTGTGCTGCACAATGGACGTAACATGGTGACAGCTGCTGTGCCTGCCAACGCGGTGGGAGCGTGTGCCAGCAGTAGCTGTGCGGCGTACAGGAACATCGCAGCGGGTACTGCGTCGCTGCGCATCTGCTTTGACCACTGTTGTTTGTGTTGTTTGTGTTGTGTACACGGAAGTGCAGATTAATACCGGCAACACTGCTGCTGCTGCTGTTGCTGCTGCTGCTGCTACTGCTCTGCAGGCATCACTGCGCTGGTTGTGTCGCTGTGCTTCTTCATTAGCCTCTTCTTCACGCCACTCATCGCCAGCGTGCCGCCATTCGCCACCGGCCCTGCGCTCATCCTGGTAGGCTGGAAGCCTTGCTGCAGCTTTTGCAAACAGCTATGCTTTGTGAAATATCCTACAGAACGCGTGCTGCATGCTGGTGCCAGTCATGCCAGTCGCATGAGGCTGAAGGCTAGGTGTACTGATTGCATGGCTTCAAGTTGAAGGCTGGTGCTGCCGTGTTGTTGTCTGCAGGTTGGAGCCATGATGATGGAGAATTTGGTGGACATTGACTGGGCAGGTGAGGCACAGCTGTAGCTGAATGGCAAGCAGCTGCGCCTGTACCCACCAGCTGCAGCAGCTGTTTTCACCTACACTCTGACCTGTCGGACTTGTGGTGGCAGCTGCTCTTCTGGCTTGGATTTCCAAAAAGACACCATAGACAGGCAAAACAGCAAATGCACATGCAGAAGGGTCGCCTGTTGCTTACGCGTTGTGCTGTTACTGTCACCCATCACCCGCCCGTTGCGCCCTGTCTCTCACCTGCAGACGTGCAGCAGGCCATCCCCGCCTTCCTCACCGTAGCGCTCATGCCGCTCACCTACTCCATCGCATATGGCGTCATCGGAGGCATCTGCAGCTACATCTTCCTGGCACTGTGCCTGCTGGTATTGGATTTGGGTTCAGTGCTGCTGCGGCGCAAGACGCTGAGGCAGGTGCTGGACCACCACACGCCTGGCGTGTTCAAAGGCAGGAATGAGGAGCAGCAGGCAAAACCTTTTAGGAGTGCAAGCGCTGAGCTGCAGGTGCGCTGATGCGGCACTGATGTTGGGCCAGTGGACAGCCTGTGTTGTGTAGTGTGCATGGCATGTTTGCCTTCTTGTGCCGCTCCTGCGTCCTGCACTGTTCTGTGCTGTGCTGCACAAGAACGCATACATATTTCGCGTTTGTAGTGGCTGCTGACTGGAACGTCACTTGCCTGCAGTGCCCTGGTGCTCCTGCCTGTACCCTTTGCTGCTGCCACTGCTGCTGCTGCTGCTGCTTCAGGAGCACGTCAACCCGGAGCATGCCGCGCACCATGCAGCAGTGGAGGGCAAGGATCAGGCTGACCTGGTGGCAGACATACTGAAGCACCCTTCTGATGTCCACAGGAGCAGCAGCGGCCTCACTCCCAGGTCACCTGGCAGGCTGCCCACAAGCTTCATGGCGGCTGAGCTGTCACACATGCACCGTCATATCTAGGGTGTGTGGCTCATGAGCGATTACTATTGAGCACAGCTGGCAGGCTGCCGACAAGTTTCAAGGCGGCTGAGCTGATGCTAACCCACCATCGCACATAGTCTGTGCAGCTGCTGGTCAAAAAGTAGCTGCTGTGTAGCATTGTACAGCATGTTGGAATACAGGGGGTGTTGTAGGGTCTATTGTGTAGAAGAGAAGCATGTTTCTGTGCAGGTTGCTGAGGTTGGTTTGATGGGGCAGAAGTGTGGGTCCCTCAGCATTGCATACAGCCAGGGGTGGGGGAGTGTCTGCAAGAGTGTGGGGGTCTCTGTATTGTGATATGACAGTCTTCTCTGTATTGTGCCCAATCTGTACACTACAGATTGTTGGTTGGGCTGGTGTCGTGAGAGGGTGAGTAGAGGCAGGGCATATAACATCATGATAATGATGCACCTGCAGTGCACGGCACGCAGTGTTGATTGTGTTTGAAACCGGACTGATGACGATGATTATGGTAAAACAGAACTGTCAGCAGTAGATTAGGACCTGGGGCTGTTGCAGCTGGGTAGCTTCAAGACCTCAAGTTCCATGTGGGACACGTGTGCTTGCAGGAGATGATGTCTGGTGGAACACTGCAGTACTTGAGGCACCCACCACATGGTATGCTGTCCCTGCTGCTGTTGGCGTATGGCGAACTGCAACTTATGCCGCATTGATGATACGCACAACAGCTCGTAGCGCTGCAGCATGAGTGCGACAGGAGCGCCGTCGGGCTGAGGGCACACTGACGCCATAAGTTGCACAAATGTAACTAGGTATTGCTGCCAACTTGCCAGCATCATGTACTTTGCTGACATATGTTTGCAGATACAGCATCTAGCACAGCTGTATACCAAGGGCATGCGCGTGGGTCGCAGCCCAGCACAACCTCACGCATGCATATGCAGACGCTCGCATGCAAAGATCCTGCTGAAGCTCACGACAGGGTTTCGCTGCACTTCACATACCCTGAGGACTACTTGCACTCAGCACTGTGTGCGGCTCAGCGCTGCGGCTTGAAAGGCAGGGGTGCGAGCACAACTTCTTGAACAAGCACACACTGCAACCTGGCCCAACGTGCATCAAGAAGCAGACACAGCAACCAAAACAAGCAAACAAGCAAGCAAGCAAGCATGCATGCATGCGCCATGCAGCTGCGCGCCATGCATACGAAACTAGCAGACCATGCAGGCAAAGAACACGTGTATGCAACATGATGGTAGGTGACAGGTGCACAAGCAGTCTTGGGTGATGCTGGTACCACCTCATACCATGACCGTCTACACAACTGGTAAGCACACCCCTACGCAATGTACATTCTACAATCGCCGATTGAACATGCGGCAAACAGCGTCGGATTTGTCAGAGAACTGTCGATGGTTGCCTGGTCTTTATGGCGCAGACTACTGTACATTCAAAGTTTGCCACAACAACACCATCAAGGAGGGGCTTGACAAGTTGTGCTGTGCACATGTTGCAGACTTGGCCATCCCCAGCCACTGGCAGATACTATCATAGTGTAAGTAACACTATGTGCGAACCTGAAGACCAAGCAAAAATACGCACAGCGAAGACAAGCACAGCATCTTCTGGGCTGGCCATGTGCACAAGCCTTGTTAGCCTGCAACTAATCAAGCTCTGCAGCATCCATGAGAGCGCCAACCACAGGCACAGCTGCTGCAGCAGCAGCCAGCCCCTGCCCAGCCTGCAGCCCAGCCAGCATGTCCGCCACATCATCCCACTCCCCTAGCAGCACACCTCCTGCAAGCGCATGAGCCTCCTGCTGCACCACTGGCAGTGCATCTGCCAGGATGGCCACGTGCAGGTGAGCCCTGGGCACGTGGTGCTTTGCAGCAAGCGCTGGCATCTCCAGCAGCAGCTCCTCGAGCCTGGGCAGCACTGCAGCAGCTGGCAGCAGCTCCACCTGGGCATACAGCTCGCCTTGGAGGATGTCTGGTTTTACTGGGGGGTTGTGCGCCGTCTGCACACAGCCAAAAGAGAGGCGCATTTGTTGGCAGAAGGCCTGTGTGAGGAGAACCGAGCAGTGCCGGCGAACATCGCGCGCGAATCCATGCTTGCATCGTGTTGTTGGCACTGCTGGCAGCAGCCTGTTAATTTTGTGCAGCACTGATGCCTGCCCTCCGCCCCTGATCAGTCGGACTGCAGTGAACCGCTGGTGGACACTTCGTGCATTGATTACGCTCAGCGGCACTGCTGGCAGCCGTTGACGCACATGCAGCGGAGAGCGAGCTGAGCAGCATGTTTGGACGGCTGTGCAGCTGGAACTCACTGGGATCAGGCAGACATTGTCAAACACGTGGACTTGTCCCTGGTCTGGCTGGGCACTGCGGCACAGCCACCACGCCAGACACGGCAGCCAGGGACTGGCCAAAGTCCATGCTGAGTGCAGTGCTGGCCACAGGGCGGTTGGGGTGGTTGCCCGACCAGTGGCAGCAGCGCTGCGCATTGTTGTGCAGCTGTGCTCGCACCCAGCTGCTGCCATGCAGTTCAGCTGCGGCATGCAGATCATACAGAAAGTTCTGTGAGCCTCGCAGCACAGGCTCTTGTTCGTCCTGCAGGAACACGTTGTTGCCGGGCAGCAGGGCGTAGTTACCCAGCAGCACAGGGCTGGACTGCCTGGTGTGACAGAAGCTGATGTTTGCCATGGCCATGAGCGTGAGATTACCAGTAAGCACTGCAGCAGATGAAACGTTGCAAAGCGGTGATAGAGTGCAGTGCGATGTTTGCGAGCGCTTTTGGTGTCTAGATGCGTGGTGCCGCCGCCCTTCCGTCCAACAAAGGCCGGTGGAAGTCGTGCAGGCGCTTTCAGTTGGCACCTTGGCCGTGCCGAGGACCTGCGCACACGAGGTTGTTTGTGGACGAGGTACTGCTGCATCACATGTCTGTCGCGCAGTACTGAGTTTTTCTGCCAGTTGCCGTCTCATGGACGTAGTGAATTACTTAGGGCGCGCGCGCTGGTGCGTGTTGACGCGCGGCATGCCAGCATGGAATGCTGAGATATTTCAGGCCAGGGACATAATGATCTGCAGCTAAATGCTCTAGAAAATTAAATGGAAGTCCAGCCTCCGCATGCAGGCACTCAGCGCTCCGTGGCCCAGCAACGAGGTCTGCGCCACGTCACCAGCCCATGCATGCCCTGAACCGTGCTCATGAGGACACCAATAAGATTGAAGCTGCAAATGGAGCAGCTACATGGCCGATGCTGTCAACACGAGTGGACCAGCTTGAAGCTCAGCCCTATACACCGCTTGTCAAGGAGTTACAGGACCGCAACACAGCACATGCTGAACAGCCTGCCAGAAAGCGCCAATTCTTGAAGCCTGCAGCTGCTGCTGCAGCAACCCACATTCAAGAAAGTTCTGCACTCAGCGCTATGCACCAGCCCACCTCACTTCTGTAACATCTTCTTGAAGTCCTCATTCGTCTTCGGCCGCATGTCCTGCGCTGCCGCTGCTGCATCGCCGCCCTGCTGCTGCTGCTGCTGCTGCTGCCCGCCCTGCTTCGCCAGCAGCGCCCTAGGTACCAGCGAGGGAATCTTGTGCCCCGGGGCCTCCTCCCCCATCTGCAGATGATGCCGCATGTGTGGCAGATTCCCCGGTGCATCGCGGTCACCGCGGCCGCCATGGAACCCTAAACCACCCCTAAACCCGCCACCACCGCGACCGCCCCTAAAACCGCCGCCACCACGGCCTCCATCATAATGGTGATCCCCTTCTCCAAACCTGCCCCTGCCCCTGCCTCGGCTGCTGCTGTCATCGCCGCGGCCCCGGCCGCGGCCCCAGCTGCTGCTGCTGTCTCCGCCGCGGCCTCTGCCCCTGCCTCTGCCGCCTGCGCCTGGCGGCTGCGACTTAGCTATGAGCAGTGTGCGGCCGTTGACTACGTGGCCGTCCTTTTGGCTGGCTTTCTGCACTGCATCATCTGTGTCAAAGTCCACATAGGCAAAGCCCTGCGGGTAGAGAGAACAGCACGACAGCAGGCAGGGCAGCATGCAGAATTGGCATCAGGTGCAACAGTAAGCACGATGACACGGCAGCAAGGGAAAGGTTCCAGCCCAATTGCACACAGGCAAAGCCCTGCCAGTGAGGCAGACAAACACAAGCGCAGGCAGGGCAGCATGCAAAACAGATATTAGCTTCACTTAGAGCAGCTATTTGAAAGTGCTAGTATGTTCCAAAGCTCTGCAAAGGCATGCACATCAGCAGCATCACCCAGCAGCAGCACAGCTATACAGCAAGCACTGCTGCCGTACACACCCCTGCCCTTGCACTCACCCTGCTGGCGCCAGTGACTCCATCTGTACCCTACCCTTCGTCAGCAGCAGAGCAAGCACATCTGCCTCACGCGCCCGTGCACTCACCCTGCTAGCCCCAGTGACTCTGTCCCTGCCGATGCGCACACTCTTCACCCCGAGCTCTGAGAACAGCCGCCGCAGGTCCTCCTCCTGAACATCAAACCCTAGGCCCTTCACAAACACAGTGTGCTCATCCGTGTAGTGCGGCCGCTCCGCTGCTGCTGCTGCCGCTGCTGCTGCTTGCAGGCCAGGGTCTGTCATGTCTGCGTCTTCTGGCTGCCGTGCTTTGCTGCGCTTGTTGGGGGCGGCGGCGCTGTCATCTTCATCAGCTGCTTCTGCAGCTGCCTCTGCTGCTGCGCCGTCGCCAGCTTCCCGCTTTGTGCCTGGCTTGCCTGCAAGGGCAGACAGACAGCAGGCACAAGCACAGCATTGAGCATTGTTTTAAGGATCATCATCGAACGCTGCGTGGGGCTTCATATCAGGCCGTTGCAGCTCATTGACCAAGTGCAAGCACATGCTGCGCAACACCTACTACTCATCAGATCGATGTCGTCCAGAACATTGCATGAAGCTTGCAGGGCGTGGTCAAGCCATGCACGACTGCAGTGCAGCACACATGCACCTACTGCTGCTGCTGCTGCTGCTGCTGGCGCTCACGTTCTTTGAAGTTGGGGTCGTTTGCGCGCCGCATGGCCTTGATCTCCTCACGGCTCAGCTTCTTGGCATTAGCAGCAGCAGCCTGCAAGGATCAGGGTGTGCGGGCAACGATTCAAAAAGCTGCACAAGCGCCACCAAGCTGCAGACACAGGCAGCCGCTGCCATCAAGCATACATAAGCCAATGTGACACAGCACTGAAGGCATCAGTGGCGTTTACCAGGGTGCAGCCCGCCTACACGTACACAGGATGCAGCTTCTAGGACGTGATGCAAGACAACCATACAAGTAGCAGGACAGTACGCCGCTCACCCGTGCTGTTGCTGCTGCCGGCTGGTTGGCTGCTGCCGCTGCTGCTGCGCGCGCCTCCTCGATGAGCGGGTCCACCTTGAGGCTAGCCTGCCACAGCTCCTCAGCGCTGCAGGCGGCACAAGACAAGCAGAAAAGCAGGCACAGCAGCAGCAATGCAAGGGACAGTAGGCACGAATGTCAGCAGGCACGCCATTAGACGAGAGAGCTGCTGATGGACACAGGCCCACCACCGCTTTGTGTGCCCCACAGCAGCAGCGCACATGCCAGCGGGTGCATGCACACCCAAACTGCACTCTGTATTGTCAACTCCACACCTATGCAGGGGCGCAGCATGCGATGCGGGACAGCCGCCTCTTCTTGTTCTGTTTTCCTTTCCTTTCCACCCCTGCCTGCCCAACATCCTCACCTGCCCTCCTCGCGCTCGAACTTGAGCCACTCGTAGGCCAGCGTGACCTGCCCGCCCTCCTCAAACTTGCGGCTGTAGGCGCGCTTGAAGATGGACCGCGCAGGGGCCAGCTGGCGCAGCGCGCGCTCCTGCGCCACCCAGGCCAGCCACGTCTCACAGTACCTGTGTGCGCAGAGTGGACGCAAAACACTTGGTAGGTTGAGGAGGGTGTGTTTAGCATGGCACCTGATGACCCACCCAGGCCAGCCATGTCTCACAGTACCTGCATGCACAGTGAGGCAGGACGTGACGTGCGGTGAGTTGAGCAGTATCTGAAGCTTATTGCGTGTACAGACAACATCAGCGGTCCCTGCTGTGCGCGCGTGTGTCACAGTTCTACAAAGTGGTGCTACGAAAACATCTTGCATGTCGGGAACAGCAGGGATCCACGCAAACACAGCAAACACCCAACCGATGCCAGCTGACCAGCCCAGCAAATTGCCGCTGAACGTGAGGCCTCACCTGCCCAGGGGTCCCTTGACTGCCTCCTGCCACACAGCCCGCATGGCAGCCAGGTCCCCAAGCACCACACCCTCCACATGACCCCAGTAGCCAGGCAGCCGCAGCGTCCGGTCCAAACTCTCTGCAAAGAACTGCGCCTAGATCCCGCGCGCCCCCGACTACATGGCACAGTACAACAAGATCGGACACCTACACAGCACGAAAACATCCAGCTGCCCAGCCCAGCCAACAGGTATCCAAGCTCTCACCTGCCCAGGGGCCCCTTCACTGCCTCCTCCCACACAGCCCGCATGGCAGCCAGGTCCCCAAGCACCGCCCCCTCCACATGACCCCAGTAGCCAGGCAGCCGCAGCGACCGGTCCACACTGTCGCCAAAGTACTGCGCCATGGTGTCACGCGCGCGCGCAAACCAGGCGCGCAGCTTGGCTGCTGCTTCGCTGGCGGCAGGGGCTGCTGTTGGGAGTTGGTGGCGCAGGCAATCGGCACGTGCCAGCAGCACTGAGAGGTAGTCCTCGGGGCCCTGCATGGGCGAGAGGGAGGCACAGAGATGCAGTGTGAAAGACGCAGCAGATGCTCTTGGTTAGGTGGAACAGCTGCTAAGAGCACATGTCTCTACTATTTGCAAGATGCGGCAGCACTGACAGGTAGCCATCTGCGCGCGTGCAAGACGCCACAGAAAAAACAGTGCAACGGATGCAGCACGTGCTCTCTTGAGCAGAAGACGCAGCTGCAGCACAAGCCAGTGGTGGACACCGCTTGCAGGACAAAGCAGTGATGCCTGGCAAGGCAACCCAACACGTCAGCAGCATACAGCTGTATGGCTGTGCTCTGTCAGCCGATGTTCACGCTTGCTCGAGCAGGCTGCACAATCAGCACGAACAGCCAGGCCAGCCCTGGACCTAGGCCGGCTCACCTGCATGCCAGCAGCCAGCGCCTTCTCAGCAAGCGCTGCGTGCTGCTCATCAGGGGCCCCTGTGCGCTCCATGGCCCGCAGCGCAGCAGCCCACAGCGACCCCACCCAGGGGCAGTTGCGCACAGCGCGCGCGTACGCCTGGCAGCAGCACGCACAGCACACACATGCGGTGTTCAGCAAGTTTGAAACATGTGACCAACCAAGCATGCTCACACATACACATTCATGTCGACTAAAAACATATATGCCCAAGTTGCAAAGCAATGAGCACCTTGAAGCTGATGCAGCAGACACACCAACTCATGTATGTCTGACGTCCTGGTACGCTGTTCTGTGTGCAGCAGCAGCAGCAGCAGCAGGCGCACCTTGTTGATCAGCGCGGGCACCTTGAGCTCTGCTTCCAGCCAGCGCGTGTACTGCAGCCACAGCTCGCTGGTCACTGGGAACACCGCCAGCGCCCGCTCGTACAGCAGCTGCACGCGCGCAGGGTCCTTCTGCGCCTTTTCCAGCTGCAAAGCAACAGCAGGGTAGCCAGGCAGACCAAGCGCGCGAGTTAGGCACCACACATGCATGCGCATTCACCCCTTCACCCCTGCCGCTTGTTGTTCTCTGTCCAGGCGGCGGCAACCTCAAACGCACACGGCTGGCAGGAAGCATGTTGATGACTTTGACCAAGACGGCAGCTGCGCATTCCCACCTGAATGTAAGCCATGTAGGCGGCCAGCAGGGAGGCGTCCGGGGCCTTGTCGCCGCCCACCGCAGCCTCATGCGCTGCACGCAGCTGCGCAGCTGACGCTGAGCGCTCCACTGCTGACTTGATGTGGTCCGGCACAGCAGCCTGCAGCAGGACACACATCTAGAATATTCACTAGCAGCGCGCTGCTCTTCAAAGTGAGATGGCACACACATAAAGCCGATGCAGTAGCAGATCACATGTGTGCCGGGCTGCGCTGTGACAGTCAGCTGCAAAACGCCGCACAGGTATGCACAAAATTGCTGCGTGCTGCACTGCTGCCGTTGCCGCACCACCCACCTTGCCGCTGCTGGCCTCCCATGCCTCATACTCTGCCAGCAGCGCAGCAGCAGACGCCTGCGGCAGCTGCAGCTGCCTGTGCCACAGCGCCCGCAGCCGCTCCAGCTGCTTCTCCTCGCTGCCGCCTGCTGCATCCAGCAGCTCTTGCTCAAAGGCCCTGCAGCAGCAAAGTAGAGCAAAGTGCCCAATGCACATGCAACCACCACAGTCAAGACACAGCTATCCAGCTGCATATGACAGGTACGACTACTTGCACGCCTGCTGCATCCAGCAGCTCCTGTTCAAGGGCCGGCAGTGCTGCACAGCACAGCACAGCGTTTAACCGCACGCACAGCTGAGAAGATTTTCAATTGCATACCCAAATGCATCCCGACTCTACACTTGCAGTTCTTGGCTGTACCAGACATCATGCGGCAGCTCACACGCATCACCCTGCTGCTATGGTTAAAAGAGTGCCTCTCAGCCGGATGCGCCTGCTGTACTACAACACACACTTTACTGCAGAGTGCAGCAAGCTGCCAGAACAGTGTTGATCGTCCTGCACGCCCTGCTGCCCTCTCTCTCACCTGTAGAGCTGCCATATGTGGTGGCCCTCTGTCAGGTGCATGCCTGCTGCTGTGAGCGCTGCCTCTGCGGCCTGCCTGAAGCACTCAGCGCCTGCTGCAGTCTTTGCAGTCACCTCAGGGTCGACTGCTTTCAGGAACCTGTGTGAGCGATTGGTTTAAAACCACACAAAGAATGGCAGGTCAGCAGCAGCGAGCAGCATGGTGCAGTGTGCAGCTGTGAGCAATGCAGGTGTCAGACTGCCGACAGCAGCTGTGGCGGCCGCTGCTGCTTTCACCGCTCTGTATAATAACCGCAGCAAGGAATTCTGGACGCGTATGCCTTGCCACGCACAACTTCTGTGCTGCGCACTGTCCCCTCACCTCCTGCTGCCACAGCTACTGCTGCTGCTGCTGCCACTACTGCTGTTGCTGCTGCTGCTGCTGCTGCTGTGCACTCACTCCAGATATGACTCCCATAGCGGCACAGAGATGTAGTCCTGCACTGCCACCTGGAACAGCGCCTTGATCCTGTCAATGTCATCCTGGCTGCTGATTGCTGCCATCTCGTCATTGATCCAGTCCATCCATTGCGACTCATTGAAGGGAAACAGGTCGTGCATGCGCTGGCGAGCCTGCCGAAGCCGCTCTCGTAGCTTGCATTTGCGTAACACTTGGATCAGCTGCATAGGTGTGTTGAGCAGCAGCAACAGCAGTGGTGGCAGGTTAGAAGGCAGCATGCAGGAACAGCACCTACGTGCTTAACAGGCCATCCAGGCCAGCGCTGATCATGTAGATCATGCGAGTGGTAACCGCATTGAAGCAAGTGCGCTTGCCCCAACGTCCTGCTACTGCTGCCCGCCTTCCCGGTACCTGTACGTGTGTGTCGTAGACGCTGGGGTTGGCTGCCAGCTGCTTCTCGAGATTCATGATGAGTTTTTCATCCGCGGGATCCATCTCCACCTCCTCATCAGAGCTGGAGCTGTCGTCCTCGCCATCATCACCGTTCTCCCCCATGTCCACATCGTGCTGCTTCTCTTCGTCCATGTTAAATTTGTTTCAAAAGCAGTTTCGGACACCTTGTGATTGACAAGCGACACCAGCAGCTTAGGATGCAGCGCACCAGCAGCAGTGACAATGTCTCAGCCTGTGTCTGTGGCTTTGCTTCAGTCTAGTTCCCTAACAGCCTGTAGCAAGTCGCCGGTTTCTGAATGAGTTCTGAATGAGTCCCTTCAAGACTCACACTTGCAGAGCACAAACGAAGCTGGCAGCTGGAGATACATAACAGGCAGTACAAGACTAGGGTTTATCAGACAGCCTGCAATGCCAGGTCTGCCTGTTGCCAGGCGCTCAAGTAGCTGCCAGCATCCTAGCATGGTCAGCTGCAAGTGCTTCACAAGCAGGAAGAGGGCTAGCCAATCAGTGCCTGCACTGTGGTCAGGTGCCACCTCTGACCGCGTCAGCGACCAGCAGTCCCGGCAGTGCAGCATCATGCAGAACGCTGCTTTAAGCAGGGCGCCATGGTGCTTGTAGTCATCCCCACCTGCACATGTGAGCTGGCATCCATGACTTGCAACACGGCAGTGCTGGCCGCACTGCTGGGCATGTGGACACGCACTCGCAGCGCTTGAGCTTGGATAAAGGCCACCCAATGATGTTCATGCAGGCACACAGCTTTGAAAATCTATTAGACGAGTGGCAGCAGTGCAACTGCACAGCAGCAGCTGAAACTGGCTTGGTGCCAAAGCAACAGCAGCATGCGACAAAGCAGTCCCTTTTGCCTGCGGTAAGCCACCCTACTGCCGCATAGGGTACCAACAGCCTCAGAACTACCCCCCAACCCTGAGATGCTTGCAGCCATGCTGCAGCGGCAGGCAGCGAAGGAAACACTCGCAAAGCATGTCCGCCTTTCAAAGTTGCGTTGATGTTCTGAGCATTGCAGTGATAGCCTGCTTATGCCGTGAAATACCATGAAGTGAAAATCCTTTGGTTTGAATGTTGTGTTGTGGGCGTTGCCAAAAGATTTGAACGGAGCATGTGTGGCAGCGGCAGCAACCAGATACCAGCAACCAGATATGCAGCAAGAGGAGCAGCAGCAAAAGGCTGACAGACAGCAGGAACGTGCTGTGCTCACGCCCGGGCAATCAACGATCAGCATGTGGCTTCCTGTCCGATGCCCTGCGTCCAAACAGCTACGCACCCCACTCGCAGGGTGAGCAGCAGAACAGGGTACAGCAGTGACAAAGTGACTGCCCAACTCTCCCGTGCTGTCCGATCTGTGTGCCTGCCGCACACACTGTTCATCTTATTGGAGTTGGCGATTTTACTAGCGATAGACACGCTGCCAGCGTTTGGGCAGCAGTGCGCGAAGCACAAAGCGTCCATCACCCGTTCCTCTTGTTCGTGGAAGCACAACAGCAACTGATCTTGTGATAGCTTAATCAGGATGCAGGGAGGGCCTTTCAGGCCTCCCGGGCCACCCGGTGGTGTGCCCAGGCCCCCTATGCCATCGCAGCCAACACCGGAGCAGCAAGCAGCCATGCTGGAAGAGAAGGTGGGTCAACGTGAATGTCATGTATTAGCCTCGTTTTGGGGGTGCATGAAGGGCACGGCAGGCCACTCACGGCACCAGATCAGCTACTACTGCTGTGGGTGTGCAGTGATGTGTGCAGCCCACACAAAGCACAGATTGGGTGCAGCTTCACGGCACTGTACATAAGCAGCACCGTTATGCCAGAGACGAGAGATCAACCTTACATCAGTCACCTCTCCAGCATGTTGAGCGGCATGCATGCAGGATGTTGCGACGGCAACACCAGCAGCAGCAGTAGCAGCAGCAGCTGCGACGAACCCTCATGCACTGGACGCTGGCATTCCATCTGACCCAAGCGAGCACGCTACGCAATGGGTTGTGCGACAGACTGCTTTCTCATTGGCAGCAGCCGCGGCAGTCATTGGCGCAGCTGGACTGATGCAGCAGATGCAGCAGTAGCCCATGCACCACCCGCAGCTGCTGGTCTCCCCACCTCCTATACACTATGCCGCCGTCAAACCTGCCATTGTGCTGTGCTGTGCTGAGTTCCCCACCCACATGCATGGAGCACTTGGGGTCAAAACCAAGCTCATGCCACTCTTATGCTTCTCTCTCGCGCGCCTCCTGCTGCCGCGCTTGCACTTCCTGCAGATGCGCAAGTGGCAGGCCATGAACAGCAAGCGCTACGCAGAGAAGCGCAAGTATGGCTACACGCAGGCGCAAAAGGAAGACATGCCGCCGGAGCACGTACGCAAGGTCATACGCGACCACGGCGACATGAGCAGCAGGAAGTTCAGGCACGACAAGCGCGTGTACCTGGGCGCGCTCAAGTTTGTGCCGCACGCGGTGTTCAAGCTGCTGGAGAACATGCCCATGCCCTGGGAGCAGGTGGGGCAGATGTTTTGGCTTAGAGTAGCAGCAAGGTTTGGTTTGGGGGTTAGGGTTTGGTTTTCTATGCAGCGTGCAGTGTTCAAGCTGCTGGAGAACATGCCCATGCCCTGGGAGCAGGAGTGGCAGCTGTTTGATTGCAGCAAGGTTTGGTTAAGGGACGAGGAATTTGCAGGAGCACAGCGTTCTGGGCTTTGCAGGATTCGGGATGCAGAGGTTCAGCAGGCATGGCAGTAGCGTGTTTCAGGCTTTGACAGGATGTAGCTCCTCGCCACAGCGTGCAGCAGCAGGGCCAGCCGCTGTGGCTTGCAGCAGAGAAGCAGCAGGACAGGTCCATGTGCAGATGCAGCTTGCAGGGCATGGCATGGCAAGCGGTAGGAAGAAGCGGGAGCTGCTGCTGAAGCAGAGGCGGCATGCAGGGCATGGTCGGGCCAGCACGGCGTGATCAATAGCACAGGCTAATTGCACGTACCGGCATCCAGCATGCTGCTCTCACACTACCCTCCCCTCATGCTGCTCTCACACCACCTCCGCCTGCGCTCCTCTGTACATCGCCTCCCCGCAGGTGCGCCATGTGAAGGTGATCTACCACATCACGGGCGCCATCACCTTTGTGAACGAGATCCCCTGGGTCATTGAGCCGCTGTACCTGGCGCAGTGGGGCAGCATGTGGATCATGATGCGGCGAGAGAAGCGCGACCGCAGGCACTTCAAGCGCATGCGCTTCCCGCCTTTTGATGATGAGGAGCCGCCGCTGGACTACGCGGACAACCTGCTGGAGGTGGACCCGCTGGAGGTGAGGCTTGTTACATAACACGTTATTTTGCATGTTATGTAATATGTTGGTGTTTTGTTGAAGCACATGCGCTTCCCGCCTTTTTGGTGATGAGGAGCCGCCGCTGGACTATGCGGACAACCTGCTGGAGGTGGACCCGCTGTGAGGCGTGTTACTTGTGATATGTAACATGTTGTGTGGCATGTTACTGGTATGTTTGTGTGCCTAGGTCATTGGTATCCTAGTTGCGTTGCTTGGCCAAGTGATGGTGGAACAAATGATAGGAATGAGGTCCTTAGGGACGCCTGATATCAAATGCCAAAACACTGATGGCCTCTTTGTAGCTGGTTTGTGTGGTGTGTGCTTGACAGTGGTATGATTGCAGTTGTAGCTTTGCGGCGGCTGATGCTAAATATTTCACTCAAACCACTGAACGCCAGCTTCATGCTGTGCTTAGTGAAATAAACACCTTCCACCTTCTGACGCCCGTGGTTTTGGGTGTGTGTGCAGCTGTTTCTGCAGCCTGATGCTGCTTGCAAGCAGCTGTGTGTCCTTGCCTGCACGCTTTGGATGCACTTGTGCAGCGTCGTGTTCTTGGTTGCCATATGATTGAAAACACCGCCTCATATTATGACACTGTGTGAGCGACGGCAGAGTCCTTCCGAGTAGAGCACGCACCTCATCAGCACGCCCACATAAACTGCTACGTGTTATGTCATGACATGTCACGTAACACATTTGCAACACATTCATAACACTCATCGCAGGCCATCGAGCTGGAGCTTGACGAGGAGGAGGACGGCCCCGTGTACCAGTGGTTCTACGAGCACCAGCCGCTGAAGCACACTTCCTTTGTGAATGGGCCCAGCTACCGGCGCTGGAAGCTGCCACTGCCCATCATGGCGGTGCTGTACAGGCTGGCGGGGCAGCTGCTGAGTGACTTCGTGGACAGGTGGGGGCGGGTGTTTGTATGTGGACGCGATGCTGCTGTTGTGGTGTTCTTAGTGTTGTGTTGTGCCAAGTGGGTGGGCTGTACAGGCTAGCGGGGCAGCTGCTGAGCGACTTTGTGGACAGGTGGGAGGGGAGGGTGTGGATGCGTTGCTGTGTTTCTCTTAGTGTTGTGTTGTGCCAAGTGCGTGGGCTGTACAGGCTGGCGGGGCAGCTGCTGAGCGACTTTGTGGACAGGTGGGCTGATGATGGAGGCAACAGCGCAGGTGGTGCCGATGATGCAGCTTGCTTTGAACGGTGAACGGGCTGGCGGGGCAGCTGCGGAGCGATCTGAGAAACAAGGAGAAGTTGTGCATTTGTGTTTGTGCCCCTACTGCCTGTATTACTGCTGCTGTTGCGCTCTTGCCATCGGTTCAGGATTGGCGCGTAATGTAATGCGTTTTGGCGCTGCTGATGCTTTGTGCTTGTGTACATCCCACATGTTGACTGGCTGGACCTGCTGCTGCCCCGCTTGCAGGAACTACTTCTACCTGTTTGAGCCGAGCGCGTTTGTGACGGCCAAGAGCCTCAACATGTGCATTCCGGGCGGCCCCAAGTTTGAGCCGCTGTTCAGGGACATGGACACGCGCGACGAGGACTGGAACGAGTTCAACGACATCAACAAGCTCATCATCCGGTGCGTCTGAGATGTCTTGTGGATTGGTGTTTGTTTGCAAACGGGCAGTGGAGTGTGCACAGCGTCAGTGGCAGTGCAGGTGGCAGCCCAACCACAGAAACAAGCTCATCATCCCAAGCGACGCTACGGTTTCCAGACGGCAGCCGAGTAAGTTGTAGCGTGGTGTGTGCATGGCAGAGGGGCAGTACAAAGCACACGTGAAACGGCAGTGCACTGTCAATGACAAGTTTATGAACAAGCTCATGATTTTGTGTGGCACAATGTGACTCGTTGTTTTACGGCTGCATGTCGCCAGCAGCAAGCCGCACCGGATGATGATGATGATGATGATGATGAGTTGCATGTTCATACTTTGATAATGCGTCGTGCTGTGTGATTGCCTTGTCTGAGGGGTTTAGAGCACATAGCACGCAGCATTGCAGATGGTCATGAGGTGGGGTCACGTCGTGTGGGATTAGTGCTTTTTGGTGCTGGGGTGCTCCGGTGTGCACCCATCACGCGTCATCTGTCTGGTGTCTCGCTCTCTGTTTGTTGTTAAACTTTACAACAATCAATCAACTGATACACACATGCAATTGCTTGTTGCCGTGCTCAACTGCAAAGTTTCTTCTGTCGCTGCACGGTTGATTGGTTGCTGCGTGCCTTGGCTCGCCTATCTGCATGTCGCCTATCTGCATGGAGTGCAAGGCGGCCTTCCCCTACTTGCAACCTTGACACAACGACACATCGATTAACCCGCATCAGTCCTGTAACTGCCTTTTGCATGCGCTGCTAACCTCCCTGCAGCCCGCCCATCCGCGCCAAGTACAAGGTGGGGATTTCTACATGCCAATATGATTCCCCCTACCTACCACCGTATTATTATGTCCTGCTAACCTTTCCTGCAACGGTCCTGCAACTGTCCTGTAACCATTCCTGCAGCTCGCCCCTCCGCACCGAGTACAAGGTGGCCTTCCCCTACCTCTGATCATCATATTGCAATCATCATATTGCAATGAATTGAGCAACCTGCGACCATCATGTTACTATCCTGCAATGTGTTTATGTGTCGCAGCTCGCCCATCCGCACCGAGTACAAGGTAGCGTTCCCCTACCTGTACAACAACAGGCCGCGCAAGGTGCGCCTGGGCGCCTACCACGAGCCGCTGTCCATGTATATCAAGACGGAGGACCCCGACCTGCCGGCCTTCTACTACGACCCGCTCATCCACCCGCTGCCGGCCTACAAGAGCGGGCGCGCCAGCGGCAAGGGTGAGGCAGCCAGGGCCTGGTTTAGGGCGTGGTGGTGGTGTTATATCATCTGGCATGTGGGTTGGTGGTGGGTGGTGGATGTTGCGTTGTCTTGTGTGTGCTTGCAGGACAGCACATACGTCATACCATGCTTGCTAGTGACATATGTTCAGCATGTGTAGTTCTCACCTGACACAATCGTGTCCCGCTCTTGCTGCTGTGCGCTTGGTGTGTGGCGGCAGACGCTGCTGAGCCGGACGCGGAGGACGATGCGGACTTTGAGTCATGGGTGCTGCCAGAGACGGTGGAGCCCTTCCTGGGCGACTCAGCGCTGTACAGCGACACCACGGCCAGCGGCATCGCGCTGCTGTGGGCGCCGCACCCCTTCAACAAGCGCAGCGGGCGCATGCGGCGCGCGTTTGACGTGCCGCTGGTCAACAGCTGGTTCATGGAGCACTGCCCGCAGCAGTACCCGGTCAAGGTGGGCATGGTGATCTTACTTGTTATCAGCGATTTCATTGGAATTGTTCTCTGCTGCTGCATGTAATGCATGCTGATGTGATCACCAGGGAGGGCCCAGGCAGCAGATATTCCTGAACAGACATTCAACAACTGCCTGCTGTTCTCTGCTGCCTGTTGCTGCTCATCCCGCCTACTGCCGCAGGTGCGCGTGTCGTACCAGAAGCTGCTGAAGAACTTTGTGCTCAACTACCTGCACCACCGCCCGCCCAAGCCCACCAAGAAGAAGTACCTGCTGCGCGCGCTGAAGAACACCAAGTTCTTCCAGACCACGGAGCTGGACTGGGTGGAGGCGGGGCTGCAGGTGCGGCGCGTCTTCGGTTCAGTGCACTTCTGCAGGACTGTGTGCAGTACAGTTTGCAGTATTTGGTGGTGTGGGCACTCTCTGCAGGAGTTGTTCTGCTGACAGCAACATGTGCTACGCTGGTTGTTGTTTAGCTGTACTGCCACGCATGGCTAACTACCCACATACAAGACATTGAGTGCAACAACAGCACGGTAAACTTACCCATCATTATGTCTGAGCCCCTTCTGCTGTTTGCTGGTGTCCCTCAACCCCCCGCAGGTGTGCCGGCAGGGCTACAACATGCTCAACCTGCTCATCCACCATCCTCAATGCAACAATTTGACTCCATCAGCCGTACCTTGTGTTGTACGCGCACTTAATCTCCCCCCCGCAGGTGTGCCGTCAGGGCTACAACATGCTCAACCTGCTCATCCACCGCAAGAACCTCAACTACCTGCACCTGGACTACAACTTTAACCTGAAGCCGGTCAAGACGCTGACCACCAAGGAGCGCAAGAAGTCGCGCTTCGGCAACGCCTTCCACCTGTGCCGCGAGATCCTGCGGCTGACCAAGCTGGTGGTGGACGCCAACGTGCAGTACAGGTGCGTACAGAGGGGTGTTGCTTGGGGGCTGGTGGTGCTCTGCAGCTCTGCACAGCTCCTGTGACGCCAGAAGTTGTGTGTGCACGCACCTGCACCTCCACCTGCCAAGAATGCTACACTGACCAGCACCCTTCTCTGGCAGCTTACCTTCAATGTGAATGCTGCTGTACTGCTGTACTGCCTGCAGGCTGGGCAACGTGGACGCCTTCCAGCTGGCAGACGGGCTGCAGTACACCTTCAGCCACGTGGGGCAGCTGACGGGCATGTACCGCTACAAGTACAAGCTGATGCGCCAGATCCGCATGTGCAAGGACCTGAAGCACCTCATCTACTACAGGTGGGGCGCATGCGCCGTGCTTGTGTTGCACTGCGCTGTGTGGTTGGTGGTGGGCGCGTAATGTTTGGCTTAAGCACCAATGCAAATGCTTCCAGCATTGCAGATCTGTGTGCAAGGCAACCGTCCTCCTGGTGTAATGCTGCTAATGAGGCGTGCTTGATCTGTGCATGTTTCGTGCTTATTAGTGCTTGCTGTAGCATCACCTGTGTGCCGCCGCCGCTGCTGCTGCTCCGCAGGTTCAACACTGGCCCCGTGGGCAAGGGCCCTGGCGTAGGCGTGTGGGCGCCCATGTGGCGCGTGTGGCTGTTCTTCCTGCGCGGCGTGGTGCCGCTGCTGGAGCGCTGGCTGGGAAACCTGCTGGCGCGGCAGTTCGAGGGCCGCCAAAGCAAGGTGCGGCGAGTAGCAGGATTGGTTTTTTTTGCCGTTTGAACAGGCTTTGATTATCGTGTGCTGGCGCGGCAGTTCGAGGGCCGCCAAAGCAGGGTGGGCAGGGTGCTGCTGTGTCTGTTGCGGAGAGGTCGAGGCGATGGCTGGCAGACGCGACTGTCTATTGAGGGGAACATCAGCCGACCACAGCCTGCCTGAAAGTTGCCAAGCGTGTGTGGCGACTGCTTTTGCATCTTCTTCCATGAATTGTAAGCGATTCTGGATGATGCTGACCATTTCGCCTGTTGCTGCCCCGCTGTCCCCCTTTGCAGGGCATCGCCAAGACGGTGACCAAGCAGCGCATCGAGTCCCACTTCGACCTGGAGCTGCGCGCGGCCGTGATGCACGACATCCTGGACATGATGCCGCAGGGCGTGAAGCAGAACAAGGCCAAGACCATCCTGCAGCACCTCAGCGAGGCATGGCGCTGCTGGAAGGTGCGGCGCAGGCTGAGCTGGGCCTGCGCCTGTTTCTATGCCTGTGTCTGTGCTTGTGTTTTACATATGTGCATGCAGCGATTTAGCTGCTACATTGCTTGGCTTGAGCCATGGGTTGTGGCGTGCAGGGTTGCCTGAGCCTGCGCCTGTGGCTGCTCTGCTGTGAGCAGTAGGCAGCATGCTGCATCACTGTTAGAGTTGTGCAAGCAGCGCTAATACTGACATGCTTGCATCCTCCGCCTGCAGGCCAACATCCCCTGGAAGGTGCCTGGGCTGCCTGCCCCTGTGGAGAACATGATCCTGCGCTACGTGAAGCAGAAGGCGGACTGGTGGACGCAGGTGGGGTGCTGGATTATTGCTATGGTTTTCAATGATGAGCTGGCTGCATCACCAGCAGCTTCACTGCTGTACAGGTCTTGGGCATCTATGCATGCCTTGTTGTTGATTGCTGACATGATGCTTGCAGGACTGCAAGACTGGTTGGAAACGACAGCACTTGCACTTGCAAACACTCTCTAGTACCAGGGTAAGTAGGCAGGCCTCATGCTTGTGGTGAGGAGTAACACACTCACGTCCCTCATAATAATAATCATGCGTCATGTCGATCATCCGCTGCCGCAGGTCGCGCACTACAACCGCGAGCGCATCAGGCGCGGCGCCACCGTGGACAAGACGGTGTGCCGCAAGAACCTGGGGCGGCTCACGCGGCTGTACCTGAAGAGCGAGCAGGAGCGGCAGCACAACTACCTCAAGGACGGGCCCTACGTGACGCCGGAGGAGGCGGTGGCCATCTACACCACCACCGTGCACTGGCTGGAGAGCAGGAAGTGAGTTTTTGTGTTACAATCAACCGCAAATGTGTGGGTGGGAGGGCTGGGGGTGAGGGGTGATGGGTGGCCATCTACACCACCGTGCACTGGCTGGAGAGCAGGAAGTGAGTCTGTTTGTGGATACCCTGTGTTTATTTAGTGGTGGTGGTCGTGGGGTGTGGGGCTATTTTCACCACCACCGTGCACTGGCTTGAGAGCAGGAGGTGAGCGCGCGTGATTAATTTTGCTAAGCTGGTTGTGCTAGCAGTTCAGTGCACCTCACATCAAGAGTCCTGCTCATGATCTTCCATCCTGTGCCTAACCACATGCACCCTCCTCCCTCTCTATCTCCTCAGGTTCACGCCCATCCCCTTTCCTCCGCTCAACTACAAGCACGACACCAAGCTGCTCATCCTGGCGCTGGAGCGGCTCAAGGAGCAGTACGTGGTGGCGGTGAGGCTCAACCAGCACCAGCGCGAGGAGCTGGGCCTGGTGGAGCAGGCGTATGACAACCCGCACGAGGCGCTGCAGCGCATCAAGCGGCACCTGCTCACCAACCGCAGCTTCAAGGAGGTGCGGCGGTTGTGGCACGTGTCGTGAGTTGCACTTGTCTGTGTTGCACAGCACAGCAGGGGCAAAGGAACAAGTGTGACAGGGACGAGAGAGACTGCTATTGCCGGGGAAGACAGGGGCAAGAAAAAGATATCTTGCACAGCGTGCACAGGCAATATGTTGCAACGAACGTTAGAGGACCTGGATGGTGCTGCAGGCAACTTATGTTTCCTGCAGCTTTCCAGGTCTTCGGATGTTGGTTGCTTGTTACAGGGGCAAGAGAGGTCGGAGAGAGGTCTGTCGTAGTTGGTAGAATAAATTGTGTGATGTGTCTGCAGTAGATTCTGCATGTGCAGCGCAACCGTGAACGCGTCTAAGCCCTCGAAGTGTGTCAAGTCAATCAGTTGCGACTCAAGTTCGAACCCTGCGCACGACAAATTGTGCTGCTGCAAGGATTTAAGGTGTTCGGCCAAGTGATGGTGAAACAAATGATAGGAATGAGGTCCTTAGGGACGCTTGATAATAAATGCCAAAATGCTGATGGCCTCATGTGTGTGTGATGTGTGTTTCGACATGTGTTTGTAGTGGTTCTGTGTTTCGAGTGTGTTGTGTGATCTGGGCTGTGTGGCGGCTGATGCTAAATATCTCACTCAAACCACTGAACGCCGGCCTTGTGCCGTGCTTAATGAAATAAACATCTTCCACCTTCTGACGCCACAGCCTTTTGACGGCCTACAGCATAACTTTTCACTGTTTGATGGCGTGCCATTGCTGCATGGTTGTTTATTGCAGTTTCAATCCTTTGCTCTTTTGTTCTGCACGCACTGTCAATACTTGCAGCACCATGTTGCCATGCATTCAACTCCAAATGTCTGAACGTGCTTATCGTACTGCTTGTACTGCCTGTACTGCCTGTACTGCCAGGTGCAAATCGAGTTTATGGACCTGTACAGCCACCTCATCCCGGTCTACGAGATAGAGCCGCTGGAGAAGATCACAGACTGCTACCTGGACCAGGTGCGTGCTGCTGCTGCTGCTGCTGCTGCTGCTGCTGCTGCAGCATGTGACAGTAGTCTTACTTCAGCAGCAGAACAATTTGAAATGCTGACTGTCCAACCCCCACTGCAGTACGTGTGGTACGAGGCAGACAAGCGGCTGCTTTTCCCCAACTAGGTGATACAAGTTGAAGTAAACATCTGGGACACTCCTGCCCTTGCTGCTGCTGCTGCTGCTGCTGTGCAGTACGTGTGGTACGAGGCGGACAAGCGGCTACTGTTCCCCAACTGGGTGAAGCCCAGCGACCACGAGCCGCCGCCGTGGCTGGTGTACAAGTGGTGCAACGGCGTGAACAACCTGGCGGACGTGTGGGAGACGAGCGAGGGCGAGTGCGTGGTGATGATGCAGAGCGTGCTGGAGAAGATGTATGAGAAGGTGGACATTACGCTGCTCAACAGGTGCGGGGGTGTGCGGCGCCTGCCAGTGATAGCATAAGATGCACCCGCAGCGGGCGTTAGCTGCCGCGGAGACAGTATTGTCAGGCATGCTGAAGTGTGTGTTTGTGACTGCTTCGCCTGGTGGCACTTCACCTGACAACACTTGCCGCCGCATACACCTCTTGTGCCTCCACCCCTGCAGGCTGCTGCGGCTGGTGGTGGACCACAACCTTGCGGACTACATGTCTGCCAAGAACAACGTGCCCATCGCGTACAAGGACATGCTGCACACCAACAGCTACGGCCTTGTCAGGGGCCTGCAGTTCTCCTCCTTCATCGTGCAGTACTACGGCCTTATACTGGTGCGCTGATCGTGGCTTGATGGGCGGCATACCTGCACATGCTGCAGACGTTTCATCTTGGGCTGGCTGCATCTCTCTACCTCATTTGGTTGCTTTGGTGTGGCTGCTGCTGGCCCCATGCTGGCCTTCACACATGCACCTTTCACACATGTCATGCTGCGTGAGCATCCTCTCTTGTTCATCACCCGCGCTGCTGCTGCTGCTGTCCCCTGCAGGACCTGCTGATGCTGGGCCTCACGCGTGCCAGTGAGCTGGCTGGCCCGCCCACCGTGCCCAACGAGTGGCTCAGCTTCCAGAGCAAGGCCGTGGAGACGCGCCACCCCATCAGGCTGTACTGCAGATACATGGACCGGCTGTTCGTGCTGTTCAAGTGAGCACCTGCAAACACGCTCGACCGGCTCAGATGCCCTTGCATGCCAACTGTCTTTCCAAATGCACAGGAGCATCTGCCACTGTGCATATGTGTGAATACCAAAGTTGAACACCTGGAACTGCAACGTTTTCGACGTGTGCGTTCAGTTTCAGACACATTGTTATAACGTTGCCTTTTGAATTTAAACCCGCAGGTTCAGCGCGGAGGAGGCGCGCGACCTCATCCAGCGCTACCTCACGGAGCACCCCGACCCCAACAACGAGAACATCGTGGGCTACAACAACAAGAAGTGCTGGCCGCGCGACGCGCGCATGCGGCTCATGAAGCACGACGTGAACCTGGGCCGCGCGGTGTTCTGGGACATGCGCAACAGGCTGCCGCGCAGCATCACCACGATGGAGTGGGCCAACAGCTTTGTGAGCGTGTACAGCAAGGACAACCCCAACCTGCTCTTCTCCATGAGCGGCTTTGAGGTGGGCGCATGTGGTGGGGCGGGCATGGCCTTGTACACTTTCCATCTTAGCTCACAACTCCGCAGGCCTGCTTCAACATTGCGCGCAGCCTCATCTCGCCTTTCAAATCCACAGCTGCCGGGTTCCGTGGTCTTGAGCATCTGAAAGCGCACAACAGACGTTGACATGCCTGACCCGCTTGCTGCTGCGTTGATCGCCTTTCTCAAACATCTCCTCCCACCGCTGCCATTGCTGCATTGTGCCCATGCCGCGCATTTTCGAGCTGCTTGCTCACCAATGCCTGCCTGTTGCTGGTGTGTTTCTCATGTACTGCATTTTCCCCCCAGGTGCGCATCTTGCCCAAGAGCCGCATGTCCACGGAGGGCTTCGCCAACAAGGACGGAGTGTGGGCGCTGCAGAACCAGGCCACAAAAGAGCGCACAGCACAGGCCTTCCTGCGCGTGGATGACGAAGCAATGAAGGCCTTTGAGAACCGCGTGCGGCAGGTGCTGATGAGCAGCGGCAGCACGACGTTCACGAAGATCGCGAACAAGTGGAACACGGCGCTGATCGGGCTGATGACGTACTACAGGGAGGCCGTGGTGCACACACAGGAGCTGCTGGACCTGCTGGTCAAGTGCGAGAACAAGATCCAGACGCGGTGAGTGCTGTGCAGTTCATGTTTGGTTGTACAAGCAGGGTTATGGTGCGGTTATGGGGGAACATCATGCATGCATGCAGGAGCTGCTGGACCTGCTGGTGAAGTGCCAGAACAAGATTCAGACGCGTGAGTGCCTTGGGGTTTTGGAGTCGAGGGTGTTGCGGCAGGGTTTCTGGAGGTGGGGGTAGGACATCACAGGTGCATGCAGGAGTTGCTGGACCTGCTGGTCAAGTGCGAGAACAAGATCCAGACGCGGTGAGTGCCTTGGGGTTTTGGAGTCGAGGGTTTTGCAGCAGGGTTTGGGGTTTTGTAGGACATCACAGGGCATGCAGGAGCTGCTGGACCTGCTGGTCAAGTGTGAGAACAAGATCCAGCGGTGAGTTGGCGTGGTGTCTAGGGTTTGTTGAGCTAGGTTGAAGGTGTTGACGGTTCAGGCTGTGGTGCACACGCCATGGCTGGAGCTGTGGTGTGTGAGGGTTTCAGCTGATTTTGGTTTGGACGACCTTGTTGCTCTTCCATCATGGCTGGCTCTGCTGGCTGTACCACCATGCAGCTGGTCAGTTCCTTGGGTTTTGTAGGCCTTGCATGCATAGATGTGGTATGGGTTGTCGTTGTAGTAGCGGCAACTCCCACACACCCATGCATGTGGGCTCTGCAGAGTGTGATCATTGCTAAAGTCCTCTTCTCATAGGTGAAGCATGCAGGGCGCACACATCTTAGATTGCTAGGGATTTACAATGGCTGCCACTGTCATGCATTTGCATTCTGGGAGTTGCTTCGGCACAGCCTTTGCATCCACTGTCTGGCGCCCTTGCTGTTTGTTTGTGTGATGTGCTCACCTGCAAAGATGCTCATAGTTTTAGAATGGGTTGATGTCTTGCATCAAGTATCACAAGCAAGCAGTTGTCGCAGGTTGTGCAGCATTGTGCAGCATTGTTGGAGCATCGCTGTCGTCAACATCGTCTGCCACATTGATGCATGCACATATTGCACTGGTTGGTGCATGCACGTACTTGATGCGCTAGCTGCTGTAGTCCAGCCACTTTAGAAGCGGCCCCTTCCCGGTACTGCTGGATTGTCCCATCCCTTTCTTAACTTATGCTGTGCTGACATAGCGTACGACTTGCTTTGCCATTGCCTTCTGGCCTGTCGTATTCTGATTGCAGTGCATGTACTTCCAAGCAGCTGTCGCAGACGTTGCACTCAGGGCTGTTGTGGAGCCTTGAGCCATCAGCTATGCGTGACACTGTGCCTGCAGCATCTGCACGTGCAGCCTGTTGGGTTGTCCCCTTGCCCCCTGGGCTAGCTGCCCATGCTGCCATAGTTATGTGCAACCATCGCATTCGGCAGCGCATGCAGATGTCCGTGACCACGTCCCACTTGCCTGCCTCTGCGCTGTCTTTCCACCTTCATCATTTACTCCCCTCCCCCTGCAGCATCAAGATCGGGCTCAACTCCAAGATGCCCTCGCGCTTCCCGCCGGTGGTTTTCTACAGCCCCAAGGAGGTGCGCCGGCTTGTGCACGGTGTCTTGGCGGCACATGTTGTGTGGCAGTTGTGTTGATATGCTGCCTCCAACGACTCAGCTTGGTGGCTACCACTGCTTGCAGTTCAGACGCACGTTCAACACAGTTCAACAGCTCCGCTCACTTGCTTTCTATCACACTAGCCACGTGTTTTGACCAGCCACGGCTAGCTTTGACCAGCCACGCAGAACGCGTACCTGCCCTGTTTGATGCATTCCATTTCGCCTCTGCAACAAGTGGGGCGGCCTGGGCATGCTGTCCATGGGCCACATCCTCGCCCTGCAGTCCTTGCAGATCCCAACAGATCTAACCCATTCTTGTTATCTTTGTTTGGGTATGTATCAGGTGGGTGGGCTGGGCATGCTGTCCATGGGGCACATCCTCATCCCGCAGTCCGACCTGCGCTACAGCCAGCAGACCGACCTGGGCGTGACGCACTTCAGGGCGGGCATGAGCCACGAGGGAGACCAGCTCATCCCCAACCTTTACAGGTGAGCATTGGTGCTTAGCGCTGCTGCTGCTGCTGCTGCTGCTGTGCGGTATCATTTTGCTCCGCCTTGTGTTTTGCGTGTCCACCGTGGCTTGACCCGTGAAGGGACCAGCTCAATCCCAATATTTCAACTTCTACGGGTGCTTTGAACAGCCTGCTGCTGCTGCTGCCTCGGCTTGAACCATGCATGCGTTTGAGGTGTCGACTGTGTTTGAGGTGTCGGCTGTGTACGTTCACTTGAAACCACTGCTTGACAAGGGTTAGCAGTGCAGTGCTGCATCAACAAGTCACTTGCAATGTTTCTCATCACTCCCCGCAGGTACATCCAGCCGTGGGAGAGCGAGTTCATTGACAGCGAGCGCGTGTGGAGCGAGTATGCGCTGAAGAAGGAGGAGGCGCGCAGCCAGAACAGGCGGCTCACGCTGGAGGACCTGGAGGACTCATGGGACAGGGGCGTGCCCCGCATCAACACGCTCTTCCAGAGTGAGTGGCTTGTCTTGAATTTGTCATTTCATTGTTTCAGCATGAGCTTTTGTGACTGTCAAGCGCTGAAGTGGCAGCTGGGTTATGTAGATAGGACACTGAACAAGGGTGCTAGCAGGTCTGCGGTTTGCTTGCGTGCGCTCGTGCCGCACGTCCGGCAAGTGTAGCAGCACCTGTTGGAGATTTTGCTGATGCGCTGGCGTGCTGGCTCGCTGCTGCTGACTGCGGGATGCTGCTGTGTCTTGTCTGCAACCGCAGAGGACCGGCACACGCTGAGCTACGACCGTGGGTGGCGTGTGCGGCAGGAGTTCAAGCAGTTCACGATGCTGCGCCAGAACCCCTTCTGGTGGACGCACCAGCGCCACGACGGCAAGCTGTGGAACCTTAACAACTACAGGTGAGCGCGGCATCATGACTGCAGACAAACCTAGACAGCCAACAAGAGGTGAAACAGCCAAACGGCGGGTGGTGCACAGATGTTAGGCTGCCACGGAGTACCTGCCAGCTTTCTCTCGGCATGTTATGTGTCTCTGCAAGCATGTTCCCATCTGCATCTGTTTCATGCATGTCTGATATGAATGTTCCTGCCAACTTGCCAAGCCTGGCATGCGCTATGTACGGCATCTGTTTGCTTGACCTGCACCATACCTGCGCATCTTGCATCTTTTGCTTGCAGGACGGACGTGATCCAGGCGCTGGGTGGTGTTGAGGGCATCCTGGAGCACACGCTGTTCAAGGGCACCTACTTCCCCACATGGGAGGGACTCTTCTGGGAGAAGGCCTCAGGTGCGTGGGCGGCAGCAGCAGCAGCAGAGCTTTGCTGCAGCAACTACAGGGACAAAGTGCTTCATCGCCAGCCCAGAGGGCAGCAGCTTGTTGAGCTGCACACAGCTCGGCGCATGTGTGGTTGTGAGCATCTGCTTTCTCAAATGCCTGCGACAGTGGTCGGCACGCCATGCTGACGCGCTGCTGGCGCTTGCTTGCTATGTCTGCTGCAACCCAATGCCCGCAGGCTTCGAGGAGAGCATGAAGTTCAAGAAGCTGACCAACACTGGCACTGGCTTTACATTTTCTGCTGCGGCTGCTGCTGCTGCTGCTGCCGTGCTTAACAACCAACAGGCTTCGAGGAGAGCATGAAGTTCAAGAAGCTGACCAACGCGCAGCGCTCCGGCCTGAACCAGATCCCCAACCGCCGCTTCACGCTGTGGTGGAGCCCCACCATCAACAGGGCCAACGTGTACGTGGGCTTCCAGGTGCAGCTGGACCTGACCGGCATCTTCATGCACGGCAAGATCCCCACGCTCAAGATCTCGCTCATTCAGATCTTCAGGGCGCATCTGTGGCAGAAGGTGCACGAGAGCGTGGTCATGGTGAGTGCAGGCAGCTGCTGCTGCTGCTGCTGCTGCTGCTGCTGTGGGCAAAACCAAGGTGTTGAGCGTGTCAGGCATGGGTTGGTCAGCTGCAGCGCCAGGTGCTTGCCAGGTGCGTCCACCTGCAAGTAGTTCTTGAGCGCACCCTTCATACTGCTGGTGGATGTTCTGAATCAGTGCAGAGACATCAACCATGCTGCGGGCGTACAAGTCTGACAGTTCCAATCGTGTTGTATTCGTGCCCCTGCAGGACCTGTGCCAGGTGTTTGACCAAGAGCTGGACGCGCTGGAGATTGAGACGGTGCAGAAGGAGACTATCCACCCGCGCAAGTCCTACAAGATGAACAGCAGCTGCGCAGACATCCTGCTGTTTGCTGCCTACCGCTGGGCCATGTCCAAGCCCAGCCTCATGGCAGACAGCCACGACCAGTTCGACCAGAAGCCGGGTGCGTGCGGGGCTGTTTTTCACTGATGTTGACTGATATTGACTGATGTCGACTTGGCTTGGTTGCATATGCTTGCTGTAAGGGGAGGAAGGTGAAACTAGGTCCTACCATATGACCCTGCTAGTCAAAACCACAGCTAGGTTTGTGATATGCGTCTGCTGGCGGCTGTGTTGCCGTGTGCCTTTGCAAGTACATCTTTGCACTCACTGGCATCTCTGCTGCTGCTGCCTTTGCGACCCCCGCAGGCAATAAGTACTGGCTGGACGTGCAGCTGCGCTGGGGCGACTACGACAGCCACGACATTGAGCGCTACGTGCGCGCCAAGTTCCTGGACTACACCACGGACAACATGTCCATCTACCCCAGCCCCTACGGCTGCATGATCGGCGTGGACCTGGCATACAACCTGCACAGGTGGGCTGCAGAATGAGTGCTGCTGATGCTGTAGCATTGTGCCGTGCAGAGGGGAGGTTGAGTGTGCAAGGGTCAGCCTTGTGTGTGCTGCAGCATGATCGGCGTGGACCTGGCCTGCTACCTGCACAGGTGAGGTTGCGGCTGCCACCTGCACAGGTGAGGCTGCGGCTGCCACCTGCACAGGTGAGGCTGCGGCTGCCACCTGCACAGGTGAGGTTGCGGCTGCCACCTGCACAGGTGAGGCTGCGGCTGCCGCTTCAGCTGGGTCACTCACAGCCTGTGGCACACTTGAGTACTATACAACTTCAGCACTGCCCCCTCTGTCACCCCCTGGCACTTGTTCACCCCTTTCTGCCCGCTTTAACCATCTAAATACCCGTTTTCTTTTTTATTATCCTTGATCTGCAGCGCGTTTGGCAACTGGTTCCCTGGCGTGAAGCCGCTGGTGATCCAGGCGCTGGCCAAGATCATGAAGTCCAACCCGGCGCTGTACGTGCTGCGCGAGCGCATCCGCAAGGGCCTGCAGCTGTACAGCTCTGAGCCCACGGAGCCCTACCTGTCCAGCCAGAACTACGGCGAGCTCTTCTCCAACCAGATCATCTGGTTCGTGGACGACACCAACGTGTACAGGTGGGAATGGCAAGACAGGCTGATGGTGGGTGGGCAGTAGGCTGGGGTGGGGCTTGGGCAGTAGGCTTAGAGCGGGCTCGGGTGGTGCCACTGCCTGTTTGAGGACTGTGGAGGGTGTGTGGCAGGCGGGGTCCCCTTGCAGCATGGGTTGGGGTCCGCAGCACTGCTGCAGCATGTGCCCTTCTAACCTGCCCAGGTGGCATGGCGGCCTGTGCTGTCCTGCAGCGAGTGCAGCAGCTGGCTCAGTGATCAACATGCTGTGTATGATGTCGTCTACGTGGTGATTTACCCCTGTGTGTGCTGTTGCTGCCTTGTGACACCTCGCAGGGTGACGATCCACAAGACGTTTGAGGGCAACCTGACCACCAAGCCCATCAACGGCGGCATCTTCATCTTCAACCCGCGCACGGGCCAGCTCTTCCTCAAGATCATCCACACCAGCGTGTGGGCGGGCCAGAAGCGCCTCAGCCAGCTCGCCAAGTGGAAGACGGCAGAGGAGGTGTGTGTTTGTCAGGTTTTGTTTGCGTTTTTTGGCTTTTGGCTTGATGTTTCCGTGCTGTGCTGCTGCCCCAGCCAAATGCGTGTGGGCGGGCCAGAAGCGCCTCAGCCAGCTCGCCAAGTGGAAGACGGCAGAGCAGGTGTGTGTTTGTCAGGTTTTGTTCGCGTTTTTTGGCTTTTGGCTTGATGTTTCCGTGCTGTGCTGCTGCCCCAGCCACATGCGTGTGGGCGGGCCAGAAGCGCCTCAGCCAGCTCGCCAAGTGGAAGACGGCAGAGGAGGTGTGTCTTTGTCAGGTTTTGTTTGCGTTTTTTGGCTTCTGGTTTGACATTTCCGTGCTGTGCTGCTGCCCCAGCCATATGCGTGTGGGCGGGCCAGAAGTGCCTGAGCCAGCTCGCCAAGTGGAAGGCGGCAGAGGAGGTGCGGCCTTGTGCTTTTAGCTGCAGCTGCTATTGCGTGCTACAGTGTGTGTTGTGCTGTAGTCGTCATGCAACGGAGTGCAGCAGTGCTTCTCACCATGCCTCAATCAATGCGATTCCTTGTGCGTGCAGGTGGCTGCGCTGGTGCGCTCGCTGCCCGTTGAGGAGCAGCCGAAGCGCATCATCGTGACGCGCAAGGGCATGCTGGACCCGCTGGAGGTGCACCTGCTGGACTTCCCCAACATCGTGATCACGGGCAGCGAGCTGCAGCTGCCATTCCAGGCCGCCATCAAGCTGGAGAAGTTTGGAGACCTCATCCTCAAGGTGGGCGGGGGAGGCGGGGTTGCAGTCAGTGGTACGGTGTTACGGAGCATGTGTTGTGATTGTCGGGGCGTCATGTTGAGCGGATGAGTTGGGGTCAAGCTGGAGTTTGGAGACCTCATCCTCAAGGTGGGTTTCCTGGCTTTGCAGACAATGTTATGGTGCATGCTGTGTTGGTATATGCGGTGTGATTGCCTGCGTGTTCTATCAAGCTGGAGAAGTTTGGAGAAGCTGGAGAAGTTTGGAGAAGAGACCTCATCCTCAAGGTGTGGGGGCTTGATTTGCAGTGCTGCTGGTGTTACAATTTGCGTGGTATGTGGAGCTGTAGGAGTTCAGCCGCCTTATGTTCAAGGTGCTTCGCAGCAATTTGATGTGCTACATGTAGTGCACAGGGGCAAGGGATGTGCTGCATGTGGTGCGTTTTCATCGAACGGCTTTGTTTTGTATGCCAGATCCCGCACTCCCGCAGGCCACAAAACCTCAGGTGGTGCTGTTCAACATCACTCCTCTCACGTGTAGTTGCGCCGCCTGCTTCTTCTTTCTTTTTTTTCCGCAGGCCACTGAGCCCCAGATGGTGCTGTTCAACATCTACGACGACTGGCTGAAGACAATCTCCAGCTACACCGCCTTCAGCAGGCTCATCCTCATCCTGCGCGCGCTGCACGTCAACCCAGACAAGGCGCGCAGCCTGCTGCGGCCAGACAAGTCCATCCTGACGCAGCCGCACCACGTGTGGCCCAGCCTCACGGACGAGCAGTGGATCAAGGTGCGGGGGTGGGATGGTTTGCCTGCACATGTGATGTGGTGCTGAATGGCAAGTTTATGCGAATGCAGCCGCACCACATGTGTGGCCCAGCCTCACCGACAAGCATTGGATCAAGGTGCAGGGGTGGGATCGTTTGCCTGCACATGTTATGTAAGCCGCATGGCGGGTTTATACTGACGCAGCCGCACCACATGTGGCCCAGCCTCACCGACGAGTCGTGGATCAAGGTGCGCGGGAGCGGACGGTCGCAGGGCTATCTGACGTGCATGGCACATGGGACAATGCCATATCAAGATTGTGTGTGATACACTTGGTTTGGTACTTTGACGAGGTGGATATTGCGCACAAAGACCTGATCCTGGCCGGCTATGTCAAGGAAGCCAAGGTTTAAACCTTATGCTGCTGCTGCTGCTGCCCTCAACCCTGCAGGTGGAGATTGCGCTCAAGGACCTCATCCTGGCGGACTACGCCAAGAAGAACAACGTCAACCCCAACGCGCTCACGCAGTCCGAGATCCGCGACATCATCCTGGGAGCGGAAATCACACCTCCTAGCCAGCAGCGGCAGCAGATCGCGGAGATTGAGAAGCAGGCCCGCGAGGGCGGCAACATGACGGCTGTCACAACAAAGTCTGTCAACGTGCACGGCGACGAGCTCATTGTCACCACGACGAGTCCGTACGAGCAGGCCGCGTTTGGCAGCAAGACTGACTGGCGCATCCGCGCGATCAGTGCGGCCAACCTGCACCTGCGCGTGAACCACATCTACGTGAACAGTGATGAGGTGGCGGAGGCAGGCTTCACGTATGTGATGCCTAAGAACCTGCTGAAGAAGTTCATCTGCATCGCGGACCTGCGCACGCAGGTGAGGAATGGGTGCTGCTAGCGACGGTGCGGGTGCTGCTGCTTGGCAGAGGGTATTGTGCAGGGGGACACTGCTGCAGCTTTGATGATGGCTGCCACTCTTACAGCCTGCGCTTTGCCTGTTGACATCATGCATGACTCCCTCCGCTCAACATCCTGCTGCCGCTGCTGTGTCCCCCCAATCCCTGCCAAACACAGATTGCGGGCTACATGTATGGCGTGAGCCCTCCCGACAACCCGCAGGTGAAGGAGGTGCGCTGCATCGTGATGGCCCCGCAGTGGGGCAACCACCAGCAGGTCAACCTGCCGTCTGCGCTGCCCGACCACGAGCTGCTGCGCGACCTGGAGCCGCTGGGCTGGCTGCACACGCAGCCCAACGAGAGCCCGCAGATGAGCCCGCTCGTGAGCGATTGTACTGGCGCGACTGCGTGTTGCCGGCTCCTATTTTTGAACTTGGCAAATTAGTTTGGGCGCCACTAGTTTGTCATAATGCAGCACAAGGACAGGGATTGTGTGCCTCGCAACATGAGTGTTTCCTGTTGCCTTGTTATGAGCTGTACATCCTGTGTGTCAGGTGCACCCAGCCGCATCAACCTTTTTCTCCCTGTGTCGTGTCTCGCATTGTTTACACAATCTTACACAATCTCTTTACACAACCGCAACAACTGCAACAACCCTTTGCAGGACGTGACAGCGCACGCCAAGATGCTGGAGGCGCACAAGTCGTGGGACGGCGAGCGCTGCGTGACCGTTACCTGCAGCTTCACGCCAGGCTCCTGCAGCCTCACCGCCTACAAGCTCACGCCGCCAGGCTACGAGTGGGGCCGCCAGAACAGGGACAACAGCGCCAACCCCAAGGACTACTCGCCCACCTTCTATGAGAAGGTGCAGCTGCTGCTCAGCGACAGGTGAGGATGGTGCTGTTGCTTGTGGAGCCAGGACTAGATACGTTGGATGGCTTTGCACCATGGCTGCCGTTGCGGTAGTTGGCATTGAGTTCTAGTGCTTGCTGGAAGCCGTCAAGCTGGTACGCTGCTGCTCAGAGTGCAAGCATGTTGGCCAGCTGCCTTGCACCGGCATCTTGCAGAGCGCATGCACGTGCACTGTATCTTTGATCTCAACATGCGCATCAGCTCCTTACGCTTCTTAATCACTGCCTGTGCTGCTGTGCCTGGCAGGTTCATGCGCTTGTACCTGCTGCCAGACACCGGCATCAGTTTCTGTCTGTGTGCGTTGCTTGACTCCATGCGCCTCTGTTGCCATGTCTGCTTCTCCACCAGGTTCATGGGCTTCTACCTGGTGCCCGACACCGGCTCATGGAACTACAACTTCATGGGCGTGAAGCACTCGCCCAGCATGCGCTACGGCCTGCGCCTCGCCAACCCGCGCGAGTTCTACGCGGACGTGCACCGCCCCGCACACTTCCTGGAGTTCGCGACGCTGGAGGATGCGGACCCGGGCGTGGACGTGGAGAACCACTTCACGTAAAGTGCAGCTGCGGCTTTGAGTGGCGCTGCTCAGCAGCACACGGCTGCAAGCGGGTGCTAAGCCGGCGGCGGCGACGGCAGCGGCGGCAGCAAGTGGCTGTTGTCTGCACAGGCGCAGCTTTTGCTGGGCTGTTGTGCGGGCTGCTGCGTGTGTAAACGGCTGGGGTTGAGCGTGCGGCTTGCGTGCAGCAGCTAGACTTCTGCCGTGTGGTATACCCCTGTGAGGGTGCGCTGCAGCAGGTTGTGGCTGCGTGCAAGTTGTTGCAGGGGTGGTTGAGGTGTTCTGGGCAGCTGGGAACGCGTGTCTGGCGCTGGTTGTGTCCTGGTGCTGCAGCCAGCTGGGCTGCGGACAGGGCAGGCGTTCGGATGCGTGGCGCTGCTGTTTGGGGTTGCTGTGGGATGGGTGGTGGATGTGGGCGTGCAAACCTGGGCCGAGTAGGCACTGGTGAGGGCGCTGCCGCGTGCAGCGCGGTAGGTAGGTTAGGATAGATGTTGAGACAGTGCGCTGTCCGCTGCTTTGTGTTTGTGTCATGTGTCAGGTGTGTTTTCTGCTCTGTTGACAGCGTGCATCAGCCGTGCTAGCGTGGCCGCTGGCGCTGTGTTGCTGTCCTGCAGCTGTTAGCATGCTGCTGTGCAGCTTGCTGTTGACCTTGCAGGAGCTGTTGCTTTGCTGTGCACCAGCTAATTATGCTTGTCCAGCTTGTTGCAGTGCGACAATCAAGCCTCTGCTATGGGGGTGGTGGCATCCACCACTACCTGCAAACCCATGTGGTGGCGGCGGCGGTCATTACAGATTGCGCAACGCTGTCAGCAGCATGTTTTGAGGTCGCAGCTATTGGTGTCTGCTGTGCGGCCGTGGCTCGTTGCGGCACTCTGCTTGGTACGTGCAGCAGCACCATTGCTGGCAGCGTTCCTGCCGCCGTCGTCTTATGGTAAGGCTGCGTGCTACAGCCTTATGTGCGCTCGTTCTGATGTTGTCGCGACCAGGGTCTTTTCACCGTGCAGCTGCATCCGATGCGCCAGTCGCTCAGCGAGCAGGCTGCTCATCATAGATCATGGTTCATAGTTGTACGCTGTGATGCTGCATCTCACGTTGATGTTTCATGTTGTTGCCTGGCTGCTGCGTTGCATTGTGTAACAGCAGTTGATACAGCTTGAATGGCCCCGTCTTATACGTGCTGTGCAACCACCTGTCCATGGAAGCCGCACAGCCCGATGCGTCCAGTGCCACAGCAAGCCATCAGCTGTAACAGCAGCTGGACGCTGCTGAGTGCACGCCTGCCTTAACTTGCCTAGTGTTGAAAGCTGTCATCAGACCGCCTTGTGTAGCCACACCACCACACTGGCTGATGGCGTGGGCAAGCCATAAACACCACACAAGCTGGCAGCTGCTACGCCACAGCACGTCATGACACTGTTTTTTGTTATCAGGGGGGGGGGGGCGAAACCCAACTGGCTGGCCGTACACAGCAATCAAGCGAGCCGCTGATCAGCCACACAGCTGACCCCATATCGTGCTGCTCTTCACACATCCAGCACAAATGGGCATCTCCTGCTGCTGCTGCTGCTGCTGCATCGCCTGCCACTGCTGCTCCAGCTGCTGCACCTGCTGCATCACCCCTGCTGCCAGCCCTGGCTCGGCCTGCTCAGCTCCAAACAGCACAGGCATCTGCAGCCGGTGCTGCTGCGACACCAATGCAATGGCCACGCCTGGCGTAGCAGTGCTTGATGTGCTGGATGTGGCAGTGCCTGCTGGCCTGATGACGGGTTGGTTGCAGCAGCTGCAGTGCTGGGCAGCTGCTTGGCTCTCCTCGGCAGCGGTCCTTGCTGCATTGCCAGCAGCCTGTGTGCAGCAGCGGCAGCAGGCCAGCATACGGATGTTTGAGGCATACACAAACGAGACGCCGTAGTGCGCTGAGGGAGGACACAACACCGGAGCAGTGCGCCGCATGCATCACTTGCCTGGCATCAAGCTATCTGCCGCTCGTGTGCTGCATACCATTGCAGTTACTAGCATATATGTAGCATAGCATGGCTCATACCATAGCATAGTTCATACCCTAGTATTGCTCATACCATAAGATGGTGCCAGGACCCACATGTACTATCCTCTCTCAAATAGTATGCTGGCATAAACTCCGCACAGATATACAATGTGAAGTGAGTTCAGCCACCCGCAGGTCTCACCCACAGCAGCACCGGCCTGTGGCTGCCAGCCAGCAGCAGCTGCTGCAGGTCTGGGTTGAGCACCAGCGCCAGCTTGGCCCTCGTCGCAGCCACATACAGCAGGTTGTACTCGTCCACCTGCAGCACACAGCCACCGCAGCAGGCTTGCGAAAGGACTTGTCACTGGGTTAAACGTACTGTGTGCTGTGTTGTTACATCCACCTGCTGGAAAGTTGAGCCGTAGCCCACTCTCTGCACTTACAGCTACTCTGCCTCTCCACTTCAAAGTCTGCTCAGCCGCATGCACGGATGAGTTCACCCGGGACTCAACTGCACTCTACATCTGCGTCCAAGCTCACAGCAAGGACTCAAAACCACACACGTACAAACACACACACAAGCAACACCACAGCCCATGACCAGCTTTCTACCAGCACAACCAAACACACCTCCGCGTTGGGCTGCCGCCCCGCGCGCAGTGGTGTGAAGTCGTCAGCCAGCTGCACGTAGTCCTCTGCATTCGTGCTGAGCTGCAGCAAGCACCCTGCAGACCCCACAGCCCTGCCAGTGCCCTTGCGAGTCAAAGCATGCTCAGCCACACCACAAGCACACCAGCATCCAGCTGCACTCTTCCATACGCGCTCAACCTCCATGAACGCACACATATGTGGGCAAAGCCACAAGCATCGCCTGTCCACAGCTATCTGTAACTCACCTCCACGTCGGGCTGCCGCCCCGCACGAATGGGTGTGAAGTCGTCAGCCAGCTGCACGTAGTCCTCCTCGCAGCCCTTGGCCTTGTGGCAGGTGCCCAGGATGAAGTCAGCATCAGCCTTGCGCAGCACCTGCAACAGCAGCAGCAGCAGCAGCAGCAGCAGAAGCAGCAGCAGCAGCAACAGCAGCAGCAGCAGCAGCAGTTACAGGTGCTCACACTGTGGCAGGTGCCCAGGATGAAGTCCGCATCAGCCTTGCGGCGCACCTGACCATTGCAGCAGCAGCAGCAGCAGCAGCAGCAACATCAACAGCATGGGCAGCAGCATTACACTGAGGGCCGCTGCAGTGTTGGTGTAGGCAGCTGCCATGGTTGTGCGCCGCTGGCGCCTGGGTGCAACGGAGCAGGCAATCAATCTTGAGTATGACCTCGTGCAGACTCAAAACTTGCATGTACACCTCTGCCTTGCACCAACACACCGCTGGTCCCACCTGTGCCGCCTGTATGGGTTCCACCAGCTGCTGCGTGGCCTGCTTGTACTTTCGCACCAGGCCAATGGCTCCCAACAGGTCGGCGTCCTCACGCCGCTCAGCAGCCTTCTCCAGGTCATCCCAGGAGCTGTACTGCCTGAACCGGCTGCCGTGGTACCTGCAGGCAGTACGACAGGCAGTACACAAGGTAGTACATCAGGCAGTACAACAGACGGTACAACAGGCAATACAGTACAGTAGCAGCAGCAAGTTGACCAGCTAGACTGCATATGAACCACTTACTGCACTGCTGCACACATTAACAGCCAGCAACACAGCGCCAGCACAACAGCCTGACAAGAGTCGCCATGCGGCCCTGAGAGCAGCTGCAAACAGACATGCGTGTTGACTACAGTCATGCATGCACCTGCTAAGCATGCAACAACAAGTAACAAGACATTACACCCTTCAACAGCAGCGCACTTGAGCCTGTATATGCCCAGCACGTTCTCCAGGAACTCCACCCTGCCGCTGTAGCCATCCACAGCTGTCAGGAACAGCTTTGGCACCACATACTGCTGCTGCTGCTGCTGCTGAGGCGTTGATAGCTGGCTGCCAGCTCTGCTGTAGCCTGGGCTGCCCAGCCGTGCTGCTGCCCTGGCTGCTGATCTGGCTGCCAAGCAGCACCCCATGCTGCTGCTGCTGCTGCGCTGCCTCCTGTTCGTCATGCTCCAGCACATGTGCAGCAGCAGCAGCTGCTGCTGCGACAACTGGCACTCCAAACAGGATGCGCCGCAGGCTGCCGTCTGCCGCATCAAGTGCAGCAGCGCGGCCGCTGTTGTTGCGCGCGCCAGAGCCTGGTGTGCCGGCAAGCCTGCTACCAGGCGTGCCAGCAGCAGGGCTGCCCAGCCCTGCCAGCTGCCTATCAGGCAGCACGAGCGCTGCTGCAGCCTCCACCCACGTCTTGTCATAATGTTTTACATACCATAGCGGCTTCCGCTTGCCTGTTTGGGGGTCAACTGGTGGAAGCGCCAGGTGCAGCTGTTTTGGCCCGTCCTTTGTGTCCACACGCAAGCTCAGTGACTCCAGCTGCGCAGGAGTTTGGCCTGTGGTGGTCTGCTGCTGCAGTAGCTGCACCTGCTCAAAGTAAGCCTCCTCTGCTGCTGCTGCTGCTGCTGCTGCTGCTGCTTCTACGCCTTCTGCCTGGCCGGCTGCCTGGCCTGCTGCTGCTGCTGCTGTGCCTTGCTGGGCATGGTCTAGCTTCACCTGCCTGTACACTGCTGCATGCTGCCAGCCCACACCCACCAGGGGGCACTTGCGCTCACCCAACTGCCACAGCAGCCTGCAGCGCAGGAGGCGATACACAAGCAGAAACGTGTGCAGAAAACAGCGTCAGGCACACAACTTCATGACACAGTCTCGAGCATTGCAAGCCGGCTGAAGGTGCCTCCTTGGCCCTGCAGCTGTGTGCAAAGTGACACAGCATGTACACCAGCAAGACACTTGCAGTGGCAACCATCACACTGCCAATGATGTGAGGGCACTCTTGCAGTGCGGGCCTTCGCCACAAAGTACCACAAAAGAAGGCGTGCAGAGCAAGAGCAAGAGCTAATTCAACGGACCCCCATCCCACTCACTTGTTTGCCACAACTGCTACAGCCGGCCCCAGCCTGAAACTGCTGCTCAGGCTGTAGCTGCGCACCCTGCTGGGCCGCCCAGCTGCCGCCGCCGCCGCCGCCGCACCCTCCAGCGCACTGGCGCAAAAGTTGAAGCTGTAGATGTGCTGGTGCCTGTCCCCTACCAGCACTCTCAAGCAAGGCTGACTCAGCAGCATCTGCAGTGTGACCGGATTGACATCTTGTGCCTCATCAATGAGGATGATTTGGTAGGGCTGGCCGCGCCAGTTGCGCAGGATTCCCTGGTTATCTGCGAGTGCGTCTGAGAACTGCTTGAGGTAGGTGTTGTGGCTGAACTTCAAGGGGCGGCAGGAGGAGTCCAGGATGGCCTGCCACATCTGTTGTGCCACCTCAACGTAGTCAGGAGGGTCGCTGCGGCAGCACAGCACATACACAAAAGACAGCACACATGCACAGCAGCGTCAGCGTCCTCAGCGCACATAGTGGCTGCGGCATGACAGCACAAACACAAAGACAGCCTGTGCCAGCAGCTCAAGCGCCGCTAACAGGGAACGTACAAGCACAACAGACAGTATGGCAGCTGGGAGTTTGTACGCATATGCCTCGTGTGTACACTCAAGTCAAAGCATACCACGCTCTTCAAGCACAACGGGGCGTGCTTCAACAGCAGCCAGCAGAGCAGCTGCCGCATTGCATCATAAACATGTCATGCACGTTGGTTCCTCACCGCAGCGGGTCCAGGGGCCTGGGCTTGTTGCAATGCACCAGTGTGATTCAACAGCAAGCAGCACAGCAGCTTTTCCCCTAAATGCAAAAATGAAGCCTCAGCTGTTAGCGTCCTCACCTCAGCGGGTCCAGGGCCTTGGGCAGGTGCTGCCGCCCCAGCCGCCTGTCAGCACTCGTCACAAACTTGTCCAGCGCCTCCTTCACTGCTGCCGCCACCTGGCGCGGCGGGCCCTTGCTGCCGGCAGCGACGCGCTGCTGGTAGTAGGGCAGCTGCTTGAGAGCATCCCAGATTTCATCCACCATCAAGCCCCCGTTCCAGCTGCAGGGTGTGAAGCAGGTTTGAATGGAAGCATGTGTGTCATGGCAGGCGGAGAAACCGGAAGAATGCAACTATTATGCAGTAGGGCAGCACCTTGAGGGCATCCCAGATCTCATCCACCATTAAGCCCGCCCAGCTGCAGGGATTGAAACAGGTGTGAAGGCAGCAGGTGTCTCAGGGTGGGCGGAGAAGTTGGAAGAATGCAACTATGATGCCACAAGGCAGGAGCTTGAGCCGCTCCCAGATCTCATCCACCATCAAGCCCCCCGGCCCGCTGCAGGGTGTAAAGCAGGATTGAAAGATAAGCATGTGTTTCATATGGTGGGCGGAGAGGTTGGAAGAATGCAACTTGTATGCAATAAGGCAGCAGTTTGAGGGCATCCCAAATCTCATCAACCCTCAAGCCCCCATTCCAGCTGCAGGGTGTGAAGCAGGTTTGAAAGGTAGCATGTGTGTCATGGTGGGCGGAGAAGTTGGAAGAATGCAACTATTATGCAGTAAGGCAGCACCTTGAGGGCATCCCAGATCTCATCAACCATCAAGCCCCCCGGCCAGCTGCAGGGTGTGAAACAGGTTAAAAAAATAAGCATGTGTCTCATGGCGGGCGGAGAAACCGGATGAATGCAACTATGATGCAATAAGGCAGCTGCATGAGGGCATCCCAAATCTCATCCACCATCAAGCCCTCGTTCCAGCTGCAGGGTGTGAAGCAGGTTTACAAGATAAGCATGTGTCTCATGGTGGGCGGCATGGCTTTCAGCCATTGTATGTAAGCGACGTCTATGCAGCGAAAGACTTGTAATGTCCTGCTGCTGCGCCACTTACAGCTGCCAGCCGCGTGGCCGCGCCTTCATCTCCTCCCGCTTGGGGGCAGCCAGCTGGTGCGTGGTCCTGCAGCAGCAGCAGCAGCAGCAGCAGCAGCAGCAGCAGCAGTAGCAGCAGCAGCAGCAGCAGCATCAGCAGCAGCAGCACAGCCAATAAAGCTGGTGAATGGTGAAGACTGTTCATGGCCGGTTAGTGTTATCATGATGATGCTGTTGCTGCTGGCGAAGAGGGCGGCTTTTGATGCAAGTACACACGTTCTTCCAGTAGCGTCAGTTGACATATGTGCATGTTGTGCGTGTGGCTGTACTGCCGTGTAACTGTACTGCCAAGCGGCTGTGCATGTAGCTGTGCTGCCGCTTCTGGCTTTGCTTCTGCATAAGCACCCGCAGCATGTGGCAGACGACCTGAACCTCTACAATCACACCTCACATCAACCCAGCAGTATTGCTTACTTGCAGTGAACATGCCTGGGCGCGCTGCTGCGTGCATCTTCCACCACTACCTTGTTGAAAGCTGTGTACAGGAAGACTGACTCTGGGTTGGCATGCATCAGCAGCTTGAGAGTGGTAGACTTGGCAGTGCCTGCAGCAGAGGGGCGTGGCGCAACAGCAGACAGCAATTGAATAACACATAAGTGAAACGAGCTCAGTGTCTTAATGTAAAGCCTGCAGTGCACTGGTTACGCGTCTCTGCTGTGTTGCCATTGATGGATATAGAATTGCCGCGTGTAAATATCCAACGTCTGCAATCATAGGCTGGTTTGCTGTGTTCAGTTGACAAGAGGAAGGTTCAGGTGCAAGTCTTCTGCTCACTCACCGGCAAAGGCATTGATGCTGCGGCAGCAGCACAGGAGCAGCACAACACAAAAGATTGACGGTCAGTGTTTGACCAGGGATAGGTGCGTGGCTGGTGCTCCTCTGCAACCGCTCGACACAAAACAGGTACTACTTGACATACAGGTATCAGCCGCGAATGTCACGCCAAAACGCAGCATCCGTGTTTATGACTGGACCATTATAACAGCAGTTGACCTCTCATGTCACACCTAGAAACACCTAAACCTTGCATCCAGTCAGACCCATAGCCACGAGCATCATTCCTAGCATCATGAGGCACTGTGTTCAAACTGCCCAGCCCCGCAGCCGTCACGTCACTCACAGCACCAGGTCATTGTTTGCGCCCGGCGCAGCCGCCACCGCGTGCACCACCTTGAGCTGCTCCGCAGTGGGCCGAGCCCCCGCAGGCAAGCCTGCTGCAGCTGCCAGCTGGCTGCTGTTGGGCTGGCCAGGCATGCACTCAGTGCTGCTGCTGCTGCATCTGCCTCCTGCGCCTCCTGCAGCAGCAGCTCCTGTGCGATGATTGGCAGCAGCAGCAGCAGTAGCAGCCGCAGAAGGAAAGTCGTGGTGATGTGCTGGCTGTTTGAAAAGGCGGTACTAAGCTAGCACAGGTGCTGGCTGAGCACCAAACTTCACTGCTGTAGTGCTAGCTCCAGGCTGCCTGCCCAAACCATTTGCAGCGACAACAGCTGATTGAAAGTCAGGTATGTTATGACAGATGTTATATAACATGAACACAGTCATTGTGACATGTACACACCTGCAGCACGCTGTAATGCAGCTCCTGCAGTGCAGCCGCCTCCTGCAGGCCGTTTCTCCTGAGCGGGGCCAGCCGCAGCAGCACCAGCAGCGCCGACAGGAACTGCCGCACATGATAATGCAGGCAGGCAGCAGATGACTCACAGCCTTGCGGCAGCCAGTGGCTGCTGCTGCCGCCATCAGCAGCTGCAGCACTGTCACTGCCATCAGCAGGAGTGCTGCTGCCGCCTGCTGCTGCAGCTGGATCTGTGGCTTCTTCCCAGGGCGTGGTGTCAGGTGCAGGAACAGGTATCTGCCTCCATAAGACCCTGATGCTGCTGCTTTTGCTTCTGCTGTTGGGCCTGCTGCCACTGCTTTCATCAGCATTGCTGCTGCTGCTGCTGCTTGCAGCCTGTGCAGCCAGCTTCAGCAGCTGCTGAGCCAGCCTGGCACCGCCGCCAGCAGCAGCAGCAGAGGTGGTTGAGGCCAGCAGGCCCAGCAGCAGTGTGCCCCAGAAGCCCCGCGCAGCAGCAGGACAGCCAGCACCCCTGGCGGCAAGCAGCAGTGTGCAGGCAAACTGCAGTGCACACCCTGTGGCTGTGATGGCTGCTGGCGCATGCGCAAGGAAACAGCAGCAGCAGCAGCAGCAGCAGCAGCAGCAGCAGCAGCAGAAGCAAGGGAGGAGCTGTTGAGTGCCTGTTTGGCGCGTGATGCTGACAAAACTTACAGGCAATCGTAGGTGTGCCTTCAGATAACGACCAGTGGTCAATTCGCAAATGCTTGGCTTATGGAAACGTGTCCATTTGATAGGTGCCAGCCAGCTCACCCTGTGGTGCTGCCCAAAGCAGACGAGCTTGCTGAGAGAACCATCCAGCTTCCTGCAAGCACCAGGCAGAGTTTGTTTGACTAGAAAATAGCTCAAATTGAAAACGAGGTGATTGATATGGAAAGTGCTGGCAATACTGAACCGCTGTGAAGTAGCAGACACAGCTGACATGCTGCTGCTGCTGTGCTTGCCAGCAACACCATTTACTCCGCAAGTGCTGCAGCACGCACCTGCAGACCGCCTTGAGCCTACAGGCGTCATCAGCACTGGAGAACAGCAAAGCCCGTGCCAGTAAGTCCTCGGACAGCCCCAGCAGCAAGCCCTCCTCAGGCCCACCCGCTGTATTGCCACGATGCGACCCGTTCCGTGGACCACTCATTATGTCAGCAAGTTTTTCTGTTGGTTATTAAACAAAATTGAATTGGTATCTGCTGCCTGTGACCAATTCGCTGTTCATGGATTGCTGACCGTTTCGGCAAAGTCTTATCACGCCCCGTAAACTGTCGCATATGCGATATATATGCTTTAGGTAACGACAAATGCTGGTTTCAGCATCCACGTTGCGGGCAGGAGGCGCTGTCTGGGATGTAACTGCGCTGCATGTAACAGCATGTGTGCGGCGTGTTTAGGAAGGGACAAGTGCTCCAAGCGCCGAAACGTCACTGCAAACACCATGAGTTGACATAAAGAGTGACTCCCTACGCGTCAAGTGATGCTGTAGTACCCCCAACGCAGCCGCCAAGGCTGCACAAAACACATGACAGATCTGTAGCGTCTCCACCGTCTAGGCACCACCAGCTCAGACAGCTTGATGCAGCACATCTGCTGCACAACCCAATACGAAGAATGAGACCGAAAGAAGGTGTACCCAGGACATGCACCTGATGCGCAACGTTGTAAGTTGACCTACTCACTGAGTCTGCGGCAGATGCCAATGTTTGCACCGCCGCAAACGCCCAACCGTTGAGTCAAGGTCCAAGAGCGTTACATCATATGAGTCACACGCAGCACAATGCCACATGAATGCACACTGCCACCAACACGCTCCGCATCCAGGCTTGCAGCATCCCATACCTGAGGTGGCCTGGATCCGCAGTGCGCAGTGCGGCATTTGCTGCGCAGTTGATGGCATGCATGCCTCACCAACCACCGGGTATCAAGTTGGCCAGCATAGTCTCCCAGTGCCACACGGCCAGGCCGGCTGTTTGCGTCACAACCAACGCAAACAAGATCTCAGGCACACCACACAAAATGTGACCACGTGTGCGCACATCCACAAAGCATCCACAACACCACATGCATCATCATCATCATCATCATCACAGCCGAATGCGCTTGCGTGCCGGCGTCGCCGCCACCGCGTCAAACTTATCCTCCTTCTTAAACGCCGCATCATTGCCCCACCCCTTCTCCTTGAACACGCCCTGCATCTGATGCACCTGCTTGTTCAGCTTCTGACTCAGCTTCCTCTCCGCATCATCAACCCCACCCCCACCCCCTTGCATCATCGCTTTTCGCCGCTCCCTTCTACTCAACCCTCCACCGGCCCCAGCCCCACCCTCTGCACCACCCTCACCCTCAGCTCCACCCTCCCCACCAGCCCCTGCTGCTCCTTTGCCCTTTGCAAGAGGCTCGTCATCATCTTCGCCGATGCCGGTTGCTGCTTCAGGGAAGAACTCGCCGTAGGCCTCATCATCAAAGCCCTGCAGGGCCGCCTGGCCGGGCTTGCTGACCACACGCCACTTGGGCAGCTCCTGCTGCTGCTGCTGCGGGGGCTGCAGGAAAAGCAGAGTGCGGGAAGTGAGGAAGAGCAGCAGCAGCAGTTGAATCGGCTGCAGAGGACGCAGAGAAGGCATGGTGTGAAGCAGGTGAGGCAAGCACATGATCAGTAGCTAGGCTACAACAGAAAGTTGGCTGCATTCAGGTTCACTTGCAATAGCGTCGCTGCTCACTGCAACCATACAACCACATAATGCAGACCATGGACACTGCAGAAGCAAGAGCGATGGGCACCCAACAGCTAGGCATTGCGTCACCACTGCAGAAGCCACTGCCGCCAGCCTCAACCAGGCTCACCTGCGGATACCCATACTGCGCATCGTACTGCTGCCCGTACTGCTGCTGCTGCTGCCAGTCTTGCTGCGGGTACCCTTGCGCGCCGTACTGTGGGTACCCTTGCTGCTGCTGCTGCTTCTGCTGCTGCTGCGCTGCTGGTCTGCTGCCCGGTACCTCTCCTTCCTCTATATCCATGTCCACATCATCACCAGCTGCTGCTGCTGCTGCTGCTGGCTGCTGCAGGTCTTCAAGGTGCTCCCGGTCATTGAAGTAGCCGCCATCAGGGCGCCTGGCGGCAGCAGCAGCAGCAGCAGCAGCAGCAGCAGCAGCAGCAGCAGCAGCACAAGCAACATGTATGGTGAGGCCCATAAGATGGTGCGGAACAGCAGCCCCAGCTGCCAGCAGTGCAGGAGCGCGTACACAGTCCAATCATTTGCGTATACTGTATAGAAGCAGCAGCACGCAACCACCCAGCTTATCTCTGTACGCCCACAATGCATGCACTGCCAAATGCGCATGGGCCGGCGTATGCCTGCATAACTAGAGGCCAGCAGCTACCAAAAAGAACAGCAGACACACGCAGCAGCAGCAGCAGCAGCAGTAGCAGCAGCAGCAGCAGCAGCAGCAGCAGGCTTCCACACTGCCAGCACCACCCACCTGGCCTCTGCCGGCTGGTCTCCCTTCTTTGGGGGCAGTGCAGGCACATAATCGGTGCCAGCCTCGCCAAATATGTCATCGTCATCGTCAGCAGCGGCAGCACCTGCTGCTGCTGCTGCACCTGCTGCTGTGTCTGCTGCTGCTCCCTTTGCTGCTGCAATGGCTGACTGCCCCTTCATCACCAGCTGCCCGTGTACCTGTAGCAGCAGCAGCAGCAGCAGCAGCAGCAGCAGCAGCGGCAGCAGTAGCAGCAGCAGCAGCAGCAGTTCAGTGCATGGTTGCAGAGGCAGCGGTGAACACACCTGAAACAAGAGCAGCAGCACTTGCCAATTAATCAACCGCTACTGCTTGTCTGCCAATCTCCTGAACGAATCCTCTGCAACTCCTGCTGCTGCTGCCATCTGCACTCCCCTTCCACGCGTATATCCCCATCCGCACTGCACTCCGCATGTCTGTTGAAGGGCCTAACTGCTCCCTTTGTTGCACCTTACGCCATTCAAATACAGTAGACACAACCCTGCACTCCACAGGTTTGCAAGGCCCCACCTGTGCATCGCCCCCTGCTGCCGGGTTGCCGCCCGCCAGTATGCTGCGGATGTAGGCGCTGTCCCGCTCGCCCTTCTTGCCGCCCTTGCTGCTGGCCGCGATGTAGCCCAGCACCTTGGCCACGCGGCCCAGCAGCAAGCCGTCACCAGCAGCAGACACGAGATCCTGCGGCAGCAGCAGCAGCAGCAGCAGCAGCGGCAGCAGCAAGGTACTGAGCAGGATGTATCCCAGCACCTTGGCCACGCGCCCCAGCAGCAAGCCGTCACCAGCAGCAGACACCAGGTCCTAACGCGGCAGCAGCAGCAGCAGCAGCAAGTCCCCAACATACATGAGTATGTGGTGCCAGCGCCGTACGAGGCGATGCATGACAGCCAGCAGCAAGGCACTGTACAGGGGCGGCCGGAACAGTCTGCCAAGTCCGCCTTGGCAGTAAGATACTGAAACACACGCCACAAACACACGCCGGCATGCTTCAGGTTTTCCTTCCACCCAGCCCACCTGTACTTGCGGGCAGTCCGCCTTGGAGCGCCGCAGCGTGGTGGGCACATCACCAGAGCCCTCCCCAAACTCAAACAGGAATGCAGTGCGCCTTGGCTGGAACATCTCCCTCAGCAGGGCTCTGTTCACCAGCGGCGGCTTAAACAACGCATCATACACTGCGCGCCCCTGCTGCGACTGGAACTGCACTTGCTGCTGCTGCTGCTCGCGGGCAACGCCTCGCGGCAGCATGCCTGCGGTTTTGGCTGCTGCTGCTGAATCTGCTGCCTTGGCTTTGTCTGACTCCAGCTTTTGGCGCTCCTGCAGGCAGCACAGCAGCAGGTGCGGCGCAGCAACAGGTGCGGCAGGCAGCGTTACAAGGCGGCGACCAGCAGTGACGCTGTCAGCAGCACCCATGAAGCGTCTTGAGTGCCAGGACTCCCGCTTTCTGACCTTTGTGCAGCTCCTCCTCCTCCTGCTGCTGCTGCTGCTGCTGCTACTGTTGCTGCCAAGGCTTGCCTGAACACTAGTGCTTCTACGGTCAACCACCGCACAGGTTTCCCTGTGTCGCTGCTGCCGCTGCTGCTGTAGAGTTGCAGAGACACACGACGCCGGAGGACACTGGATAACCTGCTGCTGCTGCTGCTGCCATCACTGCTGCTGCTGTTGCTGCTGCTGCTGCTGCCCCCTGCACCCACCTGGTGCAGCAGCGCATAGTCCAGTCCCTTCACCAAGTGCGTGTGCGCAATGTCACCTCCCAGGAACTTGGACTGCTCGATGCTCAGGTGCTGCAGCGAGCCGGGACCTAGCCCACGCTGCGCCAGCTCAGCCTCCGCGTCAGCAAAGTCCACGCTGACACCCTCACGCCGCTCCTTGGCTCGATCCCTAGGAGCAGCGGCAGCAACGGCAGGAGTCAGCAGTTGACTTAAAAGACAGGTTCCGAGCAGCAGTAGAGATCAGCAGTTGGATTGTGAGAGGGGCACCTGCAGGCACCGGCAGCAGCAGCAGCAGCAGCAGAGGTATAAGCCCATACAAGAGCAGCACTGCTGCGCAGGGTGGCGCTGCGCCAGCTCAGCAAAGTCCACGCTGACGCCCTCACGCCGCTCCTTGGCGCGGTCCTGGGTTGCAGCAGCAGCAGCCAGCAGGAAGTACAAGAACACCATATCTTGTCCTTGAGCACCAAGATGCTCCACCAGTGCTGTGCAGGGTGGTGCTGCACCTCAGCAGCAGGTGGTGCAAAGTGGTACAGGCCTGCTGCAGTTGTTGTGCTCAGCAGCTGCATCAAGCTGCTTTGAAGAGCATGCTGATGGTGGTGCTGATGATCAAGCATCACAAAGTAGCAAGGCATGCAGTGTCGCTTGCTTGCGCTGCGTGTGTGCACTGCACGCGGAGTGCTGCTGCTGCTGCTGCTGGTGGTGCAAGGGGCACATGTGCTGCTGCCAGCGGCACCACACTGCTGATGCTGCTGCTTCTGGTCTCTGATGAAAGCTTCTTTGCTGCTTGTAAAGCTGCAGCAGAAGCACGACAGCGTCTGCAGCTGCAGCAGCGTGCACAGCTTGCAGCATGGGCAGCGCACCTGTAGCCAGGCCCCTCCTCCTTCTCCTTGTCTTCATCCTTCTTGCCGGGCCGAGGCTTAGGTGCGGGTTTTTTGAACTTCTGCTTCTTCTCGCCATCCTCCTCGCTATAGTCCTTCTTTTTGTGTCTGTGTGTCTTCTGCTGCTGCAGGTGGGCTGGCCTAGGTGTGGCCAGCAGGGCCTTGAAGTCCGAATTCCTCAGCGGTGTTTGACTCGTCCAGGCATCACCCATGGTGATTCAACGGTGTCAGCAAGCACAGGGTTGCATGCAGGCAATGCGGACAAGCAGGTGAGTGAGTTCCTTGGGCTATGCGTGCTTGTAACCATAGATATTCAGTCGTAGACAGTACCGTTGACATTAAAAGACTGCAATGGTTGCGAGACGTACCGGGCACGCTCTGTTAGTCGGTTGTCATGTATGTCTTTGTGTCTCTGGTGTGTCACCAGCACCTCTGCAAGACCTGATCTTCACATATCATCTGTAGAAACTGCTTTCAGGCTTGGCCTAAAGCACTCAAATCACAAGGATGACGGCACGGCAGACTGGTGTCACCCTTGACTGCTTGTCTTGCTGCTGCTACTGCCGCTGCCGCTGCTACTGGCACCATCTTCTTTTTTGTCAGCCAGCACTGCAGCACATGCAGCCATAGCATAATAATGAGTCTCATACCCAGAACCAGCAGCAGTGCAGTGTCAGTGTGTGCTGTCAGCCACTGCTGCAGTGCAGTGGCGCAGCTGTGCTCTGCACTGGGCTTGAACAACCCCTGGCAATGCCACAGCAGCACTGGTAAGCTGCTGGCAAATCAACACAGATCAGCAGCAATCCAAATGTCATTTCTTTGAAGCTGTAGTTGCTTCTTTTTGGTTATGCTGTTGATGTTGTTCTGCCTGACTGCTGAGCAATGTACTTGCAGGCTGCCTGCAAACATGGCCTGCTGGGGTGAGACACCACACCGGCGGCAGCAGCAGCAGCAGCAGCAGCAGCAGCAGCAGCAGCAGCAGCAGCAGCAAGCCACCACAGCAGCGTCAACACAAACCTGGCAGCAAGCAACAGAAGAAACAGCAGCAGCAACCACAGCAAGCAGCACCTGCGGCAGCAGCGCAGCACAGCAAACATAAACTGCAGCCGCCGCTGTCAGGTGGTGGTGCAGTAGGGCAGCATCCAGCCTTCAGCGCAAGCTTGAGCAGAGCCAGCAGCAGACACAGCGCTGCCTCTGCTGCTGCTGCTGCTGCTGCCGCCCCTGCTGCTGCTGCCGTTGCTCCAGACACAGCTGCTCCTCTGGACGCTCAGGCCGCTGTAGCTGCTGCAGACAGCAGCGAGCAGCAGCAGGCAGCGGCTACTGCAGCTGCTGTTAGACGCAATGGCAGTGAAAAGAGCAGCAGCAGAGACAGCAGCAGCAGCAGCAGCAAAGACAGCAGCAGCGCCGCTGCCAGTGCTGTTGCCACTGATGAGGTGGCGGTGCAGAGCCACCCGCTGCCTGCCTACCCAATTGATGATGAGGAGCGAGACTCCTTCGACAAGGCGCAGCAAGTGATTGCCAGGTGTGAGAGAGGCAGCAAACGCAAGCGCAGCTGCCGGCTTTCAGCTCAATCAATCAACGGCTAGGCTGAAAGCTGGGCCACCTGCTAAGCTGGTCCCATGGTGCCCAGCTAGGGCTGCTCGTGTGCTGCTAAGTTGGGCCAGCAGTGGCTTGTTGTGCGCTGGTTCAACAATTGGCTGCATGTCCTCTCCCAGCTGCTGCTGCTGCCGCTGCCATGCTGCAGGGCCGCGGCTACAAGGCGCTCATTGGTACGCCGTGTTTGACGTCATACTGCATTTGTTGCTGCTGCTGCTGCCAGGCTGCAGGGGCGCGGCTACAAGGCACTCATTGTGGGCGGCTGGGTGCGTGACAAGTACCTGGGGCGGCGCGCCAGCGACATTGACATCGCCACCAACGCCACGCCATGGCAGGTGCGCTTGTGGGGGGCGGGTGGGGTTGCACAGTAGTGTTCATAGGTTGGCACACATGCGGCTGTGTTTGTGTGTGGCACATCTGATGAAGCCGCTTGAGGCAGCGCGTGTGCACGGATGCCAGCTCAGCATGCTCAGCCGCCTTTGTGGACCGCCGCTCTCGCTATGCATGCGCAGCAAGGCACAGGTTATGCTTGCTGCTGGCCTGAGCTGTGCAGCACTGCTGATGCTGCTGCTGTGCTGCTGCTGCTTGTCATGCGCAGCTCAAGGCGCTGTTCCGTGACGTGGTGCTGCTGCCGCGCAGCACTGTGAAGCTGAGCCATGCGGGGGAGGTGCTGGAGGTGACCTGCTTCAGGGGCATCAGCAGGGCAGCAAGCTTGTTCAGCGTGGCCAGCGACGCAGGTGCGGTTTAAATGTACCACACAGAGCTCAGGGCTCAGCAGGGATCTGATGTAAGGTGTAAGGTTCAGGGTAGTGCCTAGCTTATGCAGGCGAGGTGCTGGAGCTGCTTCAGGGGCATCAGCAGGGCAGCAAGCCTGTTCAGCGTGGCCAGCGACGCAGGTGCGGGCAAGGGCTCAGAAGTTCACGTTCACGGTGGGAGTTTGATGTAAAGTTCACAGGTTCAGGGCTTGCTGGGCTCTGGGCTGCAGGGGATGGGGCGCTCTGCTCGTACATTGCTGACAATGCTAGTCTGGCGTGCCACGTCGCCTGCCACAGGCGCACAGTGGCGGCTATAGGCTACACCACACCTCTCAGCATGCAGCAACGCTACATTACACCCCTTGTACCATACTCACATAACGTTTGAGCACCTGTGCTGCTGCTGCCGTGCCTGCTGCTGCAGCGCGGCGCGACTTCACCATCAACGCGCTCTATTTTGACCCCTCCAGCGGCACCGTGCTGGACTTTGTGGGAGGCGTGGCGGACGCACAGCAGCGCGTGCTGCGCCTCACAGGTGACAATCGCTGTTTGAGCAGCGCATGCCGAAGCAGCAGCAGCAGCAGCAGCAGCAGCAGCAGCAGCAGCAGCAGCAGCAGCAGCGCACATTACTGCCGGGCGTCTTCGCTGCAATATGTTCTGCTGTATGTGTCATCTTGCAGGGACGCTGAACTTCATGCAACTCATGCGCCTTCAGCAACTGCAGCACCCGCACCAGGCACTGCCCTGTTGTGTTGTCCACAGAACGTTGCCTGCGTCAGGCGACTCTCCTGCGCTGCTGGCGGAGGACCCTCTGCGGCTGCTGCACTCACCCTTACTCACCCTTATGGCACTACTGTTCCCGACACCGCTTTATGCAACACTGCCTGCCGAATGCGACATTTCCACACTGCTGGCAGAGGACCCTCTGCGTCTGCTGCACGTCACCCTGGCCTGGCTCTGTATATAATATGAAACCCGCTGTGCCAATTATGCCACAGGCGACTCTCCTGCGCTGCTGGCTGAGGACCCTCTGCGTCTGCTGCGCTGCGTGCGGCTGGTGGCGACGCTGGGGCTGCGCCTGGCACCCTCCACTGCAGCGGCTGTCAAGGCACACGCACACCTGTGCTCGGTGCAGCAGGGTGGGTGCGGCCTGCTGCTTTAAACAGTTGCTGTGCTGCGTGTAAGGATATGCGGTCGGCAGTTTGTGATGCTGGCTGTCACACCAAAAGCTTAGCCACAGCAAGCTTTGCAATGCTACTGCTTGTGCAGTGTCAGCACTGTGCTCAGCGACGCAAGTCTGTCCCAACTTGTCAGCTTCACTCCAGCAAGCAGCGGTTGGGCGGATGTGCCTGCCTGGCGTTGGCATACGTGTGCTGCCTGCGCTGGGCAACAACACCAATGGCACATAAATTTATACGTGACATGATGTATCACAGCTGAAGTTCCAGTGAAAAAACTTCAAGACCAAGTCTTGTGCTGCCGCCTGCCGCCCCACCTTGTTCCCACCAGGCCTGCTCCCTGGCCGCATCTGGCTCAAGCTGCGCAAGCTGCACCGCGTCATATATGTTACAGCTGCAGTTGCAGTGACAACTCTAAACCCATGTTCATGCTGCCGCCTGCCGCCCCACCTCCCATTTGCAGGCCTGCCCCCGCGCCGCATCTGGCTGGAGCTGCGCAAGCTGCACCGCGCCGAGCTGCAGCAGCCCGGCACCTGGGCCCGCTCACTGAAGCTGGCATACCACCTGGGCCTACTGCAGCACCTCTTTCCCTGGCTGCAGCAGCAGCAGCTGCACTGCAGCCCTCTGGCTGCTGCTCAGGTGCAGCAGCAGGCTGTGCAGGTGGCTGAGCGGCTTGGGGTGGCGTGGAAAGGCAAAGGGGTGCCGCTGGTGCTGCTGGTGGCAGCGACGCTGCACCCGATGAGTGTGGACAGGCAGCAGGCACTGCAGCAGGTAAGGCAACTGTGGAAGGTTGCGTAGGCTGTGTGAGGCGTTGTTTGCGATGAGCAGATGCAGCAGAACTTGAAACTGGACAATGAAGGTCAGCACATGCAGAGAGGTACCAACTGAGCATTCATGTGCACCAGCAGCTGCATAGGCTTGCCAAGCTGAAGCTGACTGCGCGTTGCTGCTGCTGCTGGTGGTGGTGCCTGCAGTTTGAGCAGTACTTCCAGGAGCCGTCTGAGATAGCAGCAGTGCGTGCACTGCTGGACGCTGCAGTGCTCACACATGCAAGCAGCAGCAGCAGCTCTGCCAGCCTGCAACCAGGCAGCAGCAGCAGCGCAGATGATGAGGTGTGGGTGCGCTTCTATGCTGGGGAGCATGCTGCTGCCTGCCTGGACATACTGGCTGCGTGGATGCCTGGCGCATTCGCAGCCAGCTTCAGACAGCTGCACCAGGTGAGCAGTAGCTACCTTAACTTTTGCTGTCATGGGTGTGCAGCAGCTGCTGTGATGGTGGTTGGCCAATTATATGACACTTGTGCTGTGTGCTGGCGGTGGGGCTGCCAGGAGCCAGCACTTTGCATGCCTGATTGTGCAATGCTGCTGCTTTGAGTGCGGCTGCATGCATTGCTTGCACTTGATGGACGTGTGACGTGGATCCGCAGAACTCCGAGCACAGAACGTCTGCTGCTGCTGCTGCTGCTGGTGCTGCTGCAGGGTCGCATGATGCAGCTACGATCTTGCATAGAGCAGCACAGGCAGCTGCAGCACGCCCAGCAGGAGCAGCAGCAGAGAGACAGGCACAGCACGGCAGCACCAGCAGCATCGCAGCAGCAGCAGCAGCAGCCGTCGTCGGCGAGTGAGGCGCTGCAGCAGCGGCGGCGGCGGCAGCGTGAGGAGCTGTCAGCAGCCATACAGGCCCTGGTGGGGGAGCAGCGGGTAAGGCACACTTGAATGCAACACCTGCAAAACAGCAGGATACTGTAGCATTGCCTTGACGTGTGTATGCGTGCCATGCTAGACCCGTTGATGTGCAGTCCGGAAGTGCTGTGTCGTGTTTGGCACAGCAAGGAAACACAGGCTGTGGGCATGTGGGGCTCCAGCAGCAGGCCTAGGCGGCACAGCGGCGCGTCGATGTCCTGCAGTTGCGCCAGGCCTCGTGCTGTGTGGTGTTGCAGCGGCTGTCCGAAGCACTGCAGCATGCTTTGCTTCATGTGCGTGCTCAACGGACCAGCCTTGTGACTCTTTCTGCCTGCTCGTGTGCTGCTTGCAGGGCCAGCAGCAGCTGCCTGATGAGGGTGAGGAGGGCATAGCGCAGCAAGGTGTGGCGGCTGAGCATGCAGACGAGCTGCCATTGGCATCGACTGCAGCTGCTGATGTTGTCAGCGTGTGAGCAAGGCAGTTGATATTGGTTGACTGGGCACGTAATTGCAGGTTGCCTGGGGTTGTCAGCCTAGCAAGCTGCAAGGCATTTGTTTTGCCACACTGTCAGAGCGATTGTGATGGCGCTTGCCTGAGGGCGGCAGGATTTCAATTGATCGCAGTGCAGCGCACACGTGCCTGGCATATCTTCACGTAACACTTCACATGCCTTCCATTGCTTGTTTTACACTCGTAACCACGATGACGACAACATGTTGGTCAAACACCCAGAACAAAAACTGTATGACGTGGCCCGACTCCATTCCGACCTATGCATGCTAGATGCTGTATGCACTCTCCTTGCAGGCCCACAAAGGTCCACGGCCTCACCACAACCCAAAAAACAGAGCACAAACCAGTGGCCCATCAGCAACCAGCAGTCTCCACGTATCTGTACTTGTACACAGGCACACCAGCCTGGCTATAGCAGGCAATACAGCCTAGCAGAAATGCATGCTTTCTAATTATCTGCATCGCAAACTTGAGAGTAAAAGGGAGATAGAACATGCATCACGCCTCGTCTGATGCCTGTCAGGGCGGCGCTTGCGGCAGGCAGTGCAGGGGCAGAGTCCCTGCCAATCCTAGGAAGGCATCAGCTGACTGCAGACCGACCACAGACAAGGGCCGCTGCACAACATCTGCCAGCAGGGGCGCATCTCACCATACTGCAACCAAGCAGACCAACCACACCACATGCGCAAGTAACTAGGTACAGCAGTCAGATGGACCACGTGAACTTCCCTTTGTCCGCAGTGGCGTTTGACCAAGTTTGACCAAAGTTTGACCAGGCCAAGATATCTGGCCAGGCCAAGATAGCCAGGCAAGAAAACTATCTGAGGTTTGATTGGATACATGTTGCGGCTGACTTCACTCTGTCAGCCACAAGAATCCATGTGTAGTTCTGGCTGCAGCATTAAAATCCACCGGCATATGACAATGAGCAGGTTCTTGTCAAAAAGGGCCACAAACGGGGTGCGCCAACAATGTGTTGACAGCAGTACTTGCATAACAAACGCCAAACGCCTACCAGACTGGCACACATGGCTGCATATATGCCCAATCTCATGCCGCATGCACGCCACCTACCACCCGCATCACCCCTGCTATCATTGCATGGCAGCCACCGGACTCATCCCTGGTTGGCTCTCTACCATGCACACCCGCAAACACAAGTACCCAGGCACATGACAACTGCCTCATGCCACCTCCTCAAGTGATCAGTCCTGTGCGCCCTCAGTGCAGTTCTGCCAACACCGTCCCATCGTACACGCCCGCAGCTCCACGCCGAGTGCGAGTGATATGTGCTGGCACCTGCAAACTGGCCATGCCAGCTGCAACCGTGCCCTGCTGTTGTACAAACAACGGCAGCTGCGTGCAGGCCATGCCAGCCATCTGCCACCTAGCCCAACCCCGAACAGCGCAGCACACATGCACGCAAAGCACTGCTGTTGTTATGGGCAAAAAGGCACGCTGCCAGTGCTGCCATTGCATGCCCACTGCTGATGTGTTGATGCAGCGCTACATGCGCATGCTATTCACACGCCATCTAGCACTGCTGCGCCAGGCGTGTTGTGTGTAATGAACACCACGCCACCGGGAAAAAAGGCAAGACAAAACCAACAAGCTTGTCGAAACAAAGAGCGTGCAGTGCACTGCACAATGAAATGCAGCCACAGGCACAAAGAACAAGACACCACCCTGCACGGCAGGACGCTGCACAAACTCGCCAGCCGCCTCAAGCCATACAGCCGCTGCTTTCATTTGAGGCCCCTGCTTTACGGCAAGTGCACCTGAACCACAGCAATGGCTGGCAGGGATGCATCGGCAGTCCTCCAAGTGGCAAAGCCCCGAGTTGCACCATGTTTCAGGTGCGCGGGGATCCAATGGGAGATCAGACATGTGTCACCTGCTGCTAGGCAGGCAATGCATGCTTATAGGCAGCTGGCCAAACCTGTGTGTTTGCAGCAGCACACGTGCTGCCCATGCACAGCGACCCTGCTGCTGACGCTACCATTTACGCAGGCAGCGCAAGGCACAACATCAAGTCAAGTTTCTGGCAGCTGTCAGGCTACTATTGGACCCAGGCTAGGTAGCATGCTACCGATTGCTGCATGCGCCTCGTGACATGCTGTCACAACCTCCGCCAAACACATGCAGGAATGACTTCATGCAACTGCACCAGAGGCGCTGGAGTGCTGCAAACCAACAAGCAGCACGCTGCACCACCCACCGCTGCCGTGCCGGCATGCTGCTCATGCCAAGAAATGTGCCATCCACGAAACAGAGCATCCACGCGAGCCCAACTCCAGCTACTGCCATCAGCAGCAGCAGCTGCAAGCTGCGCCTGCTGTCGCCAAGTGTTGCTGCTGCGTTCAATGGCTGGCTGCTGCTGCTGCTGTTGCTGCTGCTGCTTGCAGCTCCTCATCCGACTCCAGCGTGTCCTGAATCTCAGCCTCATGGTTAACCAGCTCTGCTGGAAATAGCTGCGCCAGGATGCCGCGCATGAGCTTCTTGTCGTTTATGCCTGTAACAACATTCACGGACTCATGCTGGCGGTACATGCGGAAGGTAGGTGTGACCTTCACCTGCAGCCGGATCATCATCTTGCGCGTCTCTGGCGTCTCGTCCCCGTACAGCTCGCAGCACACGACCTCTGGGAAGCGCTGTGCCTGCAGGATCAGGGAATGTGTGGGTGTGTCGTGTCAGCACATGCACTGCTGAGAGAAGGGAGTGGCATGCAAACCTGCCGTGCTACTGCTGCTGTCAGGGCAGCTGCTGGTGGCTGTTGTGTGCCAGCGACATTCAACTCAACAGGCATGTCGTTGGACGGCTGTCTTAATCAGTTTTCCACTCAAAGCGGCAGCTAGACCTGCTAGCTGTCTTGTGTGAACAGGGTGTCAACCCTTGCTGCACATTGTCAAAGCCGGCCATGATGATCAGCCCGCCACACCGCCATGTCGCCCACTAGAACCATGCAGCGCCACAATATACTCACAATTGACATGTATTTGCGGGTGAACATCTTGCATGGCCGGCAAGAGTGCGACTTGCACATGAGCACCACCAGCCTTTCCCGGTGCGTCTCCACAATTTCGTCAAACTGCTCCGGGCTGCTGACCTGCAAGCACAACAAGGCACACGTTAGGAATATGTACAAACAAAATCATAGGACAGAATGGCTTCGCACGAGCCAAGCTTCTTACCAGCAGCAGCTTTCCGCTCTCCCATGTCGGTGTGCCATCGCCAGCCTGCTTCTGAAACATGGGGTCCAGCGAGCCTCTCTTCTCGTTGCCCAGAGTAGGCATAGCGTATGTGTTTGCTGCCACGCTCCTAGCGTGTCTGTTGGCGACCCTCGACAGCAGAGGCCCTGCTGTTGTTGAAGGCCGTGGGCAGGCGCAACGCGTGCTGCGAGCTGGCATACCGACCGCTACCACCGACTTAGATAAGCAGAAAGCCATGTTGCTGTGCTGTTGACCCGAAAGACTGCAAACGAAGGTGAGCTCAAACGAAAGGAACAGTCCCCTGAGCTTAGCAAAGGCGCTAGTTGACGCTCAACGCCGCTGAAAGTACACAGCTAGTGCACGTTAGTAGCTAGTCCCTCGTGTCCAGGCGTTGCCTATGTGGTGAGTATGGTGAGCTGTAATTAACACCTGTCACATTGTGTCATCACCCCTCGCCCAAGACAGGAGCATTGAACGTCAAAAATTGAAGTAATTAGGTCTGATCAAAGTGTTCTATGTGAGCTGAAGCCGCTTTGTGCGCAATGAAGTTCTGCCGTCTACCTGACCTTCCCTACTGCTTCTCGGAGCACAACGAAGTTGCCTGCAAGGCATAACAATCAGCACTCGGGCACTGGGACCAGATGGCGGTAGATTTGCCAGAACTGCCATTGCCAGGGCCATCACTGCTGGAGGTGCTTTTCCGGCGGGTGCTTCTGCAATGCCAGCAGCGCACACAAACATCAGGCAGCAGTGAATGGAGATGTGACCCAAAGTTCCATTGTGTGAGTGCAGCTGACTGAAATTCCTTGCTAAAGCATCGTCACAACGCCATGCATGCCGCAGCTGGCTGTCTGCACTGCACTTACACGCAAAGCATTCAACCGCTTGCAGTTGGCCAGGTGCTGAAATGCTTGCGCAGCATGCTGTGGTGCGCAACAATGACCAACAGCTGCTTTGTTTTTGTTTGTGCTTACCTACTTGTTATACGCTGCAGATTGTTGAGGCGCTGCAGGAAAAGCTGTACGACCTAGAGCAAAGCGCAGCTGACAGGTGTGCATCCGATGCATCGCGTGAGCTGCCAGCTCACCCACAGCACTTGCAGGACAGATCACGCAAAGCTGAGCTGCATGTAAATCCAAGGCTGCATGCTCTCAACAGAAACACAGCTGCATAAGTGCTGCGCCTGCACACTGCACTGCATGCACAGCACGCTGCCTGCCAGTCACACCTAGATTCATGGCTGTTGTCCTGCAGGCCGCCGCCAGATGTCCTGCAGCAGTACAAGGCTCACGTGAGAGCCATAGCAGACGAGCTGCGGCAGCCCGACCTGCCGGCGTACTGCCTGCGGGTGACCGCGCAGGACCGAGTGGCAGACGGCAGCAGCGGGAAAGCAGCATGCACAGCTAGCAGCGCCCTGCAAGGCGCGTCCAGGTGCGAGCACCAGACAGGATTTTACGTTCTCTTAGTGTATAAGGCAGAGTTGCAGCAGTTGGTGGCAGTTACTAGCGTGTCATGAAGTTGGACCAGCAGATGCCAGCAGGGTGCTGCAGGAATGTGGGTGGAGGGGCCGTACAGCAGCTTTGGTCATAGGCGTGGAGCCAGTACCGATGTTTATCGGGTGTGCATGGCGGGGGTGCTCCACACATCACGCAAATCAGACCCACAACGCTACATCAGCTGCACTAGCAACAACTGAGACCTGAATCTGGTCGACGTGTCAGGAGCCGCAGTAATTTACTGCTTGCTGTGCACCGGGCTTGCCTGCAGGTCGCTAGCTCAGCACAACGCAGCGCGGGACGCCACCAGCAGCAGAAGCCACCAGCAGGACGGCAGCAAACGCAGCACAGCAACAGCAGCAGCAGCAACGGCAGGCCAGCAGCAGCAGCAGCAGCAGCAGGAAGCCCCAGGCTTCAGCCTCAGCAGTGGCGCCAAGGACCAGCTGCAGGTGCAGCAGCGGCTGCAGGATGAGCTGACTGGCGAGCTGCTGGACATGACACAGGAGCTCAAGGCGAGCACGCTTGCGATGCAAAGCGCTATCAGGTGCGTGGCTGACATGCAGTGAGATCATTGGGCGCAGAGGCAGCGCTGCATGAGGAGCAGCAATGTCAGCAGCGGCGGCAGCAGCAGGCCGGCCGCTGCATGCGGTGCTGAGTGGGTGTTCTGGGCTGGACGCTGTTGCAGGCACACGCGTGCTCAGAGGCATGCTGGCACAGGGTCGATCATGTTGCGCCATGAGGTACACTGTTCTTGACAGCAGGCTGTAGCTGAGGAATGAGTAGCAGCCAGGCAGCAAGGGTTGGGGGATGGGCAGCAGCGCCGGGAGAGCAGCAGAGCCTGCAGACTGCAGTAATATTATCTGGCGGTGCGTGGGGTCATGCAGCAGTGCAGAGCAGCGGAAGCATGGCAAAACATGCGCATTGTCATCAGCCAACGCGGGCTGCTGCTGCAAGATGGAAGGACTTGCTGCTGATGCGTCTCCTGCTGCTGTTCTACTTTATATATTGCTGCCACAGGTTTCGCGGCAAGCTGCTGGATGATGCCGAGGAGTCCTTGGTGCACAGCACCGCCAATGCACAGTCAGTGGCTGCCAAGGCGAAGCAGCAGCACAAGCAGGCCAGCTGGAACTTCTGCAAGGTGCTGCTGATGCTGCTGGTGGTGGCTGTGGTGTTCAGCTTCATGATTGTGTGGATCAAGCTCACAAGCATGGTGGGGCTGAAAGGGCAGCGGTGACGGCAGCGCTCCGGAACGTTCTGCTGTAGCAGAACATACCAGGGCAGTCACAAATGATAGTCAAATCTATGCAAACAGGCACACCTGCTCACGTACCACAGCTGGTCCACTTGATCACTAGGTAAGCTTGAGGCCTAGGCTTCAAGCCTGCTTAGAGCAGGACATGTTTTTTGATGCAATGCACGTATCACAAGCACTGTCAGCACATCCATTCAAGGCTGAGCTTGCACACATGGTGGTTCTTATGGGGTTGCGCAGTGCAACTGTGACTGCGGATCGTGGTTGGTCACATTCAACAGGTCTTACCAGCTCACGGGCGGTTCAGCATGTACGAAGAGCACGTCGTAAGTCTGTGAGTCACCTCCAGCCTGGTGTAATATGACAGTTTGGTGTCCTCTTCAAGCATGTGCTACTGCATGCGGCTGCAGCAGTGGCGCAGTCATTTGCTGCACATGTGTTTCTGAATGGTTGAAGCATTGCTACGACATGCGGTGATGCTGCTTATCTTTGCAGGCACCAGTAGTGCGGCGTTACATGGTTCTTCTCTGGCGTTGCATGGTCAAGGCAGAATCTTCTGCATGATCTGTTATATCTCATGGCTGCTATGGTCTATCGTCCATGATGGCCATGATGGCCGGCCATGGTCAGGCTGCATGTCTGATGTTGCCAAGGCTGGGCTTTCTGAGGCCAGTGTTCATTCAACGGCGGAGTTGCTGCATCTTCAGTGGTAACATGACGGCGATGATGCAGGCGATACAAAACTCTTTACACAAGTTGCTTCAAGCCAGAAGATCACTATGCACCAGCTGGTGCTGACTGCAGTCACACCAACAGCATCGTGGCCTGGCAGGCAACCCCGAGAGCAAACAGGAGCCATGCATGAATGAGCATGCAATGTCAGCTGCAGAAGTGCACATGTAACGGCCATCGATGAATCACGCAAAAACCGCAATGCAGGTGCGCTGATGCATGGTACAGCCAGGTACATCATCAGCGCCGTCACAAGGCGCTTGACGGCACTGCTTGCACATAACGAAATGTCGCCAACTCTCAAGATGCTTGCCGACAGGGCCCTCCACCGCAGCCTAGCACGCATAGTGCTGCATGCACAGCAAACCGTCATGGGCCGTGCTGGTCAATGTGAACCACTCCTGAGCCGCATCCTCCCGTATCCCTTGTGCCACCCAAGCCAATGCCGCCAGCAACCTGGCAGGACACAGCCTGCCAGGCAATGCAGCTGAAACAGCACATGATTCCAAGCTCAGCACATCCACAGTCCCACTTATCCACAAAATATACTAGAAAACATATGTTTGTACGGTAACAGACAGGCAAGGAGACACAGCTCTGCAGACACAGCACCAAACCCCTCGACAGCAACAGACGCTGCCGCTGGCCCCAAATCCACATGGCCCCTTTGCACGAGACATATCGGCATATATGTGCAGTCCTGAACACGACACAATGCCATGTGCTATGCAGCGCGGGCAAGTCATCACCATGCAGGAGTGGCGCGGGCACCACCCTTACTCCCTCAGAATGCTGTACTGTAGTTGGCACGATGATGCCGCAGTGCAGGTGGGCCTGTGCGGTTGCACATGCCGACCTCCCTGGCTCCTCAGTCCTGTATCAAGTCCCTGCAACGGTGCCTCAGGGCAGGGCAATAAAACCATACCTGCCAACAATCAAGCCACCAAAAGCACCCACCTTGGCACCATCATGCCTGCCAACTCTGCCCATGCATAGGCACGCTGCAATCAGCACAGCTGCACCACACATGTGCGCGTCAACAGACAACGAAGCTCCCCGCAGTCAGTATGCTAGCAGCAACGCAGGCACCAATCCAGGCGCCCGTCTGTGATCTGCCACAAAAAGTCCATGCAAGCCACCATGCCGTGCCAATAAGCCAGACTCTGTGTTGTCATTGCAGCCGCCTGCCTAGCACAAAGCACGTAAGCTGACACCATCAACTGCCTACTACGCATCAGGGCTCTGGCAATTCGTCAAGCCGGAAGCTGGGAGTGCAGAGTGATTTTGTGACCATGCACAGCCCTACACTTCCCTACTACTACATCCACAGCCACATCCACAAGTTATGCCTTGACAGAGGCAGGGCAATGTTAGCAGCCCCGAGCATCATGCAAAAGGGCATATCTGTGCCCTTCTTGCAGTGTGGCAGAATGATAGCCTCTACTGCTATCGCAAGCACTGCCTGAACAGAGGAAGCACAACATCAGCAGCCCCGAGCTAACCACTCGCGTGCTACCTGTGAATATCTCGTCAGCATTCAATTCGGAAACCACACACGCACGATACTAGCACACAACTAAGCTCCAGCCGTCATGCTCAATGATCATAAGGCGCACAAACTCATGTGCCTAAGGTTGAGCACAGGCTGCTACGTCACAATGAGTCATGCCACGTGGGGTGCGCGGCTGCATGTGTACACTACGCAGGTGCATGTGACTCGGGTCTGAAGGGCACTTCTGCAGTGCATGCAGTAGGTCAAGCCTCTGCCACATGCTACCGTCAGAACACCACACAACACACACGACAAACGCACACACTGCATGCTGGCAGGATGAAAATCATAAGTCATCACCAGCTGGCAGAACAAGGTGAGCAGTCAAGCTTGTTATGTGGCGCCTGCCAGTCACTTGTCGGCAGGAGCCACCTCACGTATGTGGCCCTTCAGTCGGAAAGGGCGTCACACCTACCACTACTACTTTTGACACGCATTGCAGCATGTTTTGCAGGACGGTGCAGCGGCAAAACAAACAGCACCAGACCCACAACAGCATAGCTGCAGCAGCCATGCCAGCTGTGCAGGCCTGTTAGTGCTGCTGCACAAGTCTGCAGCATGATCTGCCTGAGTTGCACGCATGGTCTGCACAGACACGTCACACACACAGTAACTGCTACCTGTCAAGGCCGGGGCCATACAAGCCAGCAAGCCAGGGTGATACAAAAAGAAGCCAGGATCGCTCAAACTGTCAATGAAGCGCCATGCCTACATGCATTCGCCAACCTCACAATGCCTCCAAATTCCACCCCCCTGTTGTCCCAACCCAACGCAACATACCCACCACGCACCCGCTACACGCGAGCCTCAAGCGCCTCAACAGCTTAGCGCAGCTGTTCTCTGGAGTACGCCTCATTGATCCACCCCAGCCCCCGCCCACACCGCCCCCACATGATACTCACAGCATCTACCAACCGCACCACGCCGCGCCGCTCACGCCTCTGCCGTGGGCTGCACATTGGTCAGGAAGAGGCGCGCCGCCTCCATCAGGCACTCCCGCTGGTGCCCCGGCAGCGCATGCAGCATGGTGAGGCTGGGCGTGTCTGGCTCGCGCAGCAGGTCCGATATCTGCCACTGCTGGCCGCAGGGGCTGCACAGCGTGAAGCCGCCACCCAGCTGCTCACCCTGCAGACAGGCAATGGCAGAAGGGAGGAGGGCATAAGCAGAGCCACGGCGCTACAAACACACTATGTATTATTGCTAGTGCACAACAAGAAGTTGCTGCTCTGTACAGCCGTGCTGGGGCCAAAAAACAACTGCCTGCAGAGTCTTGTGCGGCTGTCAAGCCAGTGCAGGCGCTCCACTGCTGCCCCGCTGACCAAGAGAGCCGCAACCCTGCAGCTGCCATCACATAGCACTACCTGACTGCCTGCACCACATAAACCACAACTGTCCTCAGTCCTATTGCTGAACCCACCTCTTGCAGCACGCTCCACATGCCCAAGTCTGCTCCTGCTGCTCCCGCGGCGTTGCGCAGCGACAGCAGCCCCAGCTCCTCCACGCCCACCAGCCTGGGGCTGATGCCTGTGGCGATGCTCGTGCTCACATCAATCACCAGCTGCGGCGGCGCAGGCGGCTGGCTGCTCATGGTGTTGCTGCACAGCCGCTTGAGGCTGTGGGCGCTGTCCAGGTCATCCTCGCTCTGCGCTGCGCGCTTAGTGCCCTGCGCACAGCATGCAGTGAGGGGTTTGGTTCAGTTCAGTTCAACACAAGCCACAGCAGGTCAAGCATAGGGTCATCAGCAAGATGCACCAAGCACAGCAGATGATAGCTCTCATGTGCAGTGTACACTGCCAGACATGGCAGCTGCTGCTCCCAACACTGAAGTGCCTTTGCTTGCACCCTCCTGGTTGTTCACCTTTGCATGTTTTGCTGCCTCCATCCTGTGCTGCCGAGCGCAAGCTGGACCCACCTTGCTGACCATGGGGCTCTCTGCCTGCAGCACTGAGTCGCTGGAGCTGCTGCCAGCCTGGTGTGGCGCGGCCAGCTCATCGCTACTGCCCCAGATGAGCTCAGTGGACTCCTGCAGGCCCTCGCCGCCACTCAGGTCCTGCAGCAGGTGGCTGTAGTCGTCGTGGGGGTCCTCCTGCACACAGCCACCGCGCAAGTGGCAGCAGCAGCGGAACACGGGGATCAAGCATAGATGACGCAAGGATAGGAGGACTGACAGACAGTGCCGCAGTGCAGTGGTGCAAAGGCCAGCGAGCAGCTGCTGCACTTGTGACGCTGCACATGCAAAGGGCGTGCTCAGCACTGCCTTGGCCCTAAACACACACTGCCCATGGTTGCTTGCCACAACAATGAGCGACGAGTACTTTGGTTGCCAGCTCTGCATGCTGCGCAGCGCCCCACCTGGTAGCCCAGTGTGTCGTTGACCTTCACTGCGCCAATGTCGTCACTGCCGTCTTCAGAGTGAGAGTAGCCGGGGCTGGCAGCCATGTCTGCGCCGCTGCCGGGTGCTGCTGCTGCGTCGTTGCGCAGGCCCTCGTCATCTGCCAGGTCCTCCGAGCCGCTGTCGCAGGGGCTGGTGTCGTCCTGGTCCTGCTTGAACTCTGTGAGCAGCCTGTCCAGCGCGATGTTCTTCGCCAGGTACTTGCTGCACGGGTCACATATGCAAAGCAGTGGTTGAGTGTGGTTCAGCCATAGGACTGTGTGCATGCTGCGGGTATGTAGGGTTCTGGTGGGGCTTAGCTCTGCAGCTGCTGCATGTGACGACGGGTCCCACAGCCGATATGCGGCTGAGCCGATCCTTTGCACTACAAGCTGCTGCAGCTGCTGCCCACTGATACTGCTGTCAAGCCTCAACGGAGAAGTGCTTACTTCTGGCGCATGCTGGAGGTGCCTGCTTTGCGCTTGAGGGTGGAGTTCCACCTGTTCTTCACGGCGTTGTCTGTGCGTCCTGGCAGCAGCTTCGCAATCACTGCATCACAACAGGCAGCAGCACGTCAGCACGCTGATCCGGCACAGTAGGGACTATGTGCAACGAATGTGCTGCCCCAGGGCCTCACCTGACCACTTGTTGCCATTGAACTCGTGGGCCTGCAGCACAACAGTCAACAATGATGCAGGCGTGTGAGGCAGCCAGAGCATCAACGGCAGCAAGGCTGCAGTCATCTTGCTTTTTTCGCCCAAGCACGTAAATATCGTGGCGTAAGTTCTGGCGCACAGTGCTCAGCAGCAAAAGTCAATGCCTGGCTCGGCAAGGCCGATCCCGCACCTTGATGATCACAGCGTCCTCCCAATCAGAAAACACGCCCTTCTTGACCGCTGGGTTGAGGTGGTTCCACCACCTGCGCAAGACACACGCCAGACAGCAAAGTCAGAGGCAGGTCCCTGATGACTCCGCTGCTTGCGCTGCAGTTCCTAAGCTGCTCACAACCCACCTGAGGCGACAGCTCTTGCCGGAGCGGCCCTACACAGAAAGCGGAGAGCGTTGGGAGAGTCAGTCAGCCAGCTTGAGCGCCTTCCGGAGCGGAAAGTGCGAGCAGCAGGACAGCTGGGCACAACCAGGCACGTACCTTGATCTTTTCAGCAACAACGCTCCACTTCTGTGCGCCATTTATCAACACCAGCCTGCGGAGCTGCTCGTCCTGCGGGCCGTGACCAAGAGTTCAGAGCTTGGATTCGCCTCTGTTCTTCAATGCTTGCTGCAAAGCTCAGTTAATAAGTACCTCCTCTGGAGTCCAGGCGCCCTTTTTGAGCTCCTCCTGGCACACTGGCATTGCTGCTGCCTTGCTTCGGTCGAACCAGGCACCCACGGCCGATCAGAGACAGCTGGTTTGCCGAACTTATAGCTAAGAAAAGGATCCACCCGCTATGGCTATGCTTGACCTTGATTCGCAAGCAGAAGAGAGCAAGATGCGAGTTTGACCAGCCCTAAAGTGTGAAGGTGCTGCCGTGCTGTAGAGGTCCCAACCTAAGCTATTACAAGGTTATACAGGTTCCGCACACTAAGCAATGGGTCGCTTGTGTTGGGAAGGCCTGCTTCATTCCCACAAGCGCGTCAACAACAGGTCGCGTCCCATGGTTTAGCTGCTTGTGTGTGCGACCGAACTTCTGCACGGTTGATCGTAACGTGCATGTATGGGTTGCTGCTTCACAACCTTGCCGTGCACTGAAGGTGCATTGCCGCATGCAAACTCTGCAAGATGCCCACTCGTCTGCCAGAAACTGCTGTGCACATGTGCGCACTGTACTCGAGCACAGATACATTACATAACTCAATAATACTGCAGTTATTGCTGTTTTGAGGCAGCCAACTAGAGAACTGAAGCCTTCAAGGAGGTGCTGCGGGACCTGCAGTGACTGTTGTGGCACCTTGACAACTGGCACTGGCAAGGCATATTATACCTTTTGGTTGCCGTTAAAAACTGGACCTGACCCCAATTTCAACCTCCAGCTTTACAAGAACTGGCGAGGCGGATGACACAACCAGAACAACACATCACAGCAACTTGCTGTGCCATGATGGCTTTCACAATCAAGCAATGGCTGTCAATGGCATTTTGCCTTTGCATACTGCCAGATTTATGCCACAATAATGTGCCAATGACTGAATACATTGCGCAGCATGAATGGCCTCAGGTCAACATGATGCAGGGCACTGCTCAGCCGCCGCAGAAGCGCAGCAAGCACACGTCCACAACCACACATCACCTGACAGTGCGTGTCAGCAGCTTGCACAGTGTGACAGGGCAGCCGCTCGTGTATCACACTTGAATCACAAACATGACGTGCACGTGCAGCAAACCTTGATGAGTCACTCACAGTGCACATCATGCAACGCTACTTCCTGATCCACATGTACAGCAGTGGCTGCATGCTGCTCAAGTGGCAACACGCGGCAGGCAATACATCTATGTACAGAAACCAACAACTCACAAGGGGCGCATCTGCAGCGTCATTCATACAAAGTTGCGCCAACAAGTTGCCAACCTGTTGACGGGTTACAACACCTGAGCCCCCAAGCCGACCAAACATGACGCGCCGTGCACATGCCATGTGCAGGGGCAAGGTATGTCGCAAAAGCCACACCGGCCTGTTGTTTTGCTATAACACCCGCAGCTGCCATGCAGTGCTTGTTACAGCCGCCCTGTCAAGAGTAATCATGCGTTATGCATGACCACGAAGCCGCTCACAGCAGACAATTACGGCCCATGTGATGCATACCAATCAAAACGAACTGTACAACTGCCGATCGGCTGATCATGATCCCTCGGCATTGAGATCACTCACTTGGCTCAATGCACCTACCTACTTTCCATCAACAACACTTACTCGCACCGCGAGTCGCGCTTCTGCACGCGCATTGGCGGCTTGTACGCGCGCAGCGTCAGCGACGACAGCACCACGCTCACACTACTAAACACCATGCAGCCGCCAGCCACCCACGGCGGCATCTGCACGTGGAACTGCGGGTACAGCACGCCCGCCGCTATCGGAATCATCACCACATTATACCCCATCGCCCACACAAAGTTCCACTGGATGCGGCGGAAGGTCTTGCGCGCCAGATCCAGCGCGATCAGCACCTGCTCCAGGTCATCCCGCATCAGCACATAGTCAGCAGCCTCAACTGCAATGTCTGTGCCGCTGCCGATAGCCATGCCCACATCAGCAGCCGCCAGCGCAGGCGAGTCATTCACACCATCGCCCACCATGGCCACGCAGCAGCCGCGCGACTGCAGGTCAGTGACCACGCCCGCCTTGCCGGCTGGCAGCACCTCGGCCGACACGTGGCTGCTGGGGATGCACAGCTGCTTGGCGATCGCGCGCGCGGTGCGCCAGTTGTCGCCGGTCAGCAGGTGGCACTCGACGCCCTGCAGGAAGCGGCAGCAGCAGCAGCAGGTGAGCAAGATACTCGCACGCTTGGTGCAGGCAAAGTTCTGCCCTGATTCTCAATGACATGCACTTACCAGCAGCTGCCACCGCATACAAGCATGCACTACAGCCTCATTGCACTGCTATGGACTCCCGCCTGCCTCACCTGCCGCTGCAGCGCTGCCACCACTCCAAGTGCCTCAGGCTTGAGCGGGTCTGACACTGCCAGCGCTGCCACTGCCTTGCCGTTGATGCCCACCAGCACACACGTCTGGCCCTGCGCCTCTCTCGACTGCATGTAGTCCTCGACCTCAGGCCCCAGCAGCACCCCCTGCTCCTGCATCAGCAGCCGGTTGCCGAGCGCAACATGCAGGCTGCTGCCGGCTGGTTGCTCCTTGCTGCTGCCGTTGGCCTGTATGTGCACCTGCTGCGGTTGCTGCTGCTGCTGGGGTTGTTTGCTGCCGCCGCAGCTGAGGCTGGGGTCAGGCAGCTGCGCAGTGACGCCCTTACCAGGATGGTTCTGCAGGAAGCAGGCAGAACAGCACAACCTGGTGTCAGCAACGCGGCCGCAAACAGGCAGGATAGAAGCCAAACCACAGTCACCTCAAGTTTTTTGCAACTGTACAGAATTCAGTAGAGCTAATGTGCTTGCGTGCTCTGCAAGCAAAAAGCAAGCGGTTGCGCTGGCCGGCCGGGCTTGATGCAAGCTGCCGTCATGTACCTCGACACTCGCCACCTTCCGCATGTACATCCCCACCCCATCCTTGCCACGCAGTGCGTCGAAATGCAACAGCACACACTGCTGCAACCTGCATGGCATGGCACTGGCCCAGCAGCAGCTGCGCTCACCTCTACTTCTGACACCTTCAGCATGCCCGAGTTGAGCATGCGCCCCAGCCGCTTCGGGGTGCTCACAGGAGACCCCGGGCCCTCCCCGCCCTCACTATGCCCCGCCCAGGCAGCCAGCCCGCCTGTGCTATTCGCCAGCTGCTTGCCCAGCCTGCTCACCAACCCCGGCTGCATTTCACAGCTGCCTCGCCGCTGCCGCGGGCTGCTGCTGCTGTGCCTCAGCACGCCGTGCCGCTGCTGCTGCTGCTGCTTGCCGCCGCAGCGCGGGCTGCTGCCATCCTCGTCCTCTAAGCTGTACATTGCCACCGTCACTACTGTATGCGGCCCAGCAGGCGCTGCAGACTGCTGCTGCTGCTGCTTGCTGCTGGCCTTTAGATCTACTGCGCTGCTGCTGAACACGGCTGTCGGCGAGGGCCTGCTCAGCTCCGCCTGCGCAAACTCCAGCACTGCTTTAGCCAGTGGGTGCTCACTGGAGGACTCCACAGCAGCAGCAAGCTGGCAGACCTGCTGCAGCGAGTAGTGGCTGTTGAAGAGCACCGCCTCAGTGACCTGCGGCCTGCCGCGCGTGAGCGTGCCTGTCTTGTCAAACACCACCGTGTTCACGTGGTGCCCGCGCTCCAGCGCGTCGCCGCCTGCAGCACGACAAGACAGCACACAAACATGATCTGCTGTCAGTACACAGCTGGGCATGCACTGTGACGGAACGATGCGCTGACTGGCATGCAGACAGCCAACACAACCACAGCATGCCACTGCAACCGGCAGTGCATATGCATGGCCGCAACATGCAAGGCCCAAGGAAGGAAACAGTGCATGCAGCACACCATGTGCTCTGCAGAATGTGCAACAGCAGCACCAACGCCACTGCCTGCGCCAGCCGCGCACACACACTGCATGCCAACCACCTAGGAAAACCACGCCTCTCACCTTTGATGAGCACGCCCAGGTGCGCCCCCACGCCCGTGCCCACCATCACTGCAGTGGGCGTGGCCAGGCCCAGCGCGCAGGGGCAGGCGATGACCAGCACCGCGATGCCAAACAGCAGCGCAAACAGAAAGTGCGTGTGGCCCAGCGGCAGCCAGTCCTCAGGGTAGCCGCCCACACTGCCCGCAATGAACCTGCAGGGCGCAACACAGCATATGTGTGAGATGCACGCGTGAGCATTCAAACCATGTGTGTGTTATTCTCCAGAGCTGTGCAGCAACCATGTGGCGCGCCGTCAATGGGTGGTTAGGGTAGGGCAGGCACGCGACACGCAGATAACCGCAGATTAAGCAGGGCTCCCAGCACCGCCTGCACGTGATCAATTGTGCATGATGCGCGTGGCATAAGCAGCTGTGTATGCAAAGGGCCTCACCAGATGAGCCACGTCATCAGCGCCAGCCCCACCACCACCGGCACAAACAGGCTGGCCACATAATCCGCATACGCCTGGATCGGCGCCTTGCTCATCTGCGCGCGCTCCACCAGACGCACAATCTGCGCCAGCACGGTATCTGCGCCCACACGGCTCGCACGCATGATCAGCGCATTGCCCGTGTTGATGGTGCCGCCTATGAGGGCGTCGCCGGCCTGGCGCAGCACGGGCGCTGACTCGCCGCTGATCATGGATTCGTTGATGTAGGAGCTGCCGTGCAGCAGCTCGCCGTCTGCTGGGATGCGGCCGCCGGGCAGCACCTGCATGGCCAGCAATGCAAAGCAGCAGCAACTTACTCAAACATTCACCAGCTGTCAGGATTACTGAAATAAAGTCGTGCAGCAGCTCGCCGTCCGCGGGGATGCGGCCGCCACGCAGCACCTGCATGACCAGCCAAGCAATGCAGCAGCACCGCAACTTACTCAAACATTCACCAGCTGTCAGGATTACCGGGATGAAGCCGTGCAGCAGCTCGCCATCTGCTGGGATGCGGCCGCCGGGCAGCACCTGCATGGCCAGCCAAGCAAAGCAGCAGCAGCGCAAGTCAGCAACCATGCAGCAGCTGTCATAATCAGTGGAATAAGCGTCGTGCAGCAGCTCGCCGTCCGCGGGGATGCGGCCGCCGGGCAGCACCTGCATGACCAGCCAAGCAAAGCAGCAGCAGCGCAAGTCAGCAAACAGGCACCAGCCTGCAATATCAGTGGAATGAGCGTCGTGCAGCAGCTCGCCGTCTGCGGGGATGCGGCCTCCAGGCAGCACCTGCATGACCAGCCAAGCAAAGCAGCAGCACAAGCAAAGCAGCAGCGCAACGACAAGTCAGTGTGGCACACACTACCTGTCATCACCATCCTTGAGTGGATAAGCGCGATGTACCTCTGCAACCTCCCTCTCTCAGCAATGCTCCCTAGCACCAAACATTAGCCATGATGTCACCCTGCAAACAAACTCTAATATACAAGCAAGCAGCGCCTCGCACCTTGAGCAAGTCCCCGTGGTGTATCAGCGCGCTCTCCACCACGTCCTCGGTCAGCACGCGGCCCTCCTCGTCCAGCGTGACCAGGTTGGCGCTGTCAGGCGCCAGCGACAGCAGCGACTGGATCGCGGCGCTGGTCTTGCCCTTGGCGGCACACTCCAGGTACTTGCCCAGGATGATGACCGTGATCAGCATCGCGCACGTCTCGAAAAAGTCCTGCAAGCGTGAAGGACAGGATACAAGCAAGGTGGATGGTCGAACTGCGGCTATGTGTATACCATGCAGGCGCAAGGATTGGCACCACTCAAATAGAGGCAGCATGAGCAGCTGACTGAGTGGTACAGATACACTAGCAAGCAAGCATCCGGCAAAAGAAATGAAGGGACAGCGCTGCTGCTGCTGCTGCTGTTGCTTACCGTGGGCACGTAGTTGAGCTTCTTGTGGTGCACGAAGCGGTGGTGCAGGATGCTGATCACGCTGTAGAAGTAGCTCGCGTCCGTGCCCAGCGCCACCAGCACGTCCATGTTGGCCACGCCGCGCCGCAGCGCTTTTGCAGCGCCCTTGTGGAAGCGCCACCCGATCCAGAACTGCACCGGCGTGGCCAGAGCCCACTTGAGCAGCTCATCCAGGCGGAAGCCGAATACTGGCGCGGACAGCACCGGTTCAGTGCCTGCATATTTGGGAGAGAGCAAGCGGTGGTGGTGGTTGGTGTTTGGTCAGTGAATGGTGTGGCTGTGACATGTGGTCGCGCAGTCTTGCGCATGTGTCCAACATGCAAGCAAAGGGCAAGCATTATGCAAGGTGAAAGGCTGGCGCCCTCACAATCCTGTCCTTTATGAACCGCTTACTGCAACACCATGCTTGCAAGCATACAAGCCTCAGGAAACCCAGCAAGTAACTGATGCACCAATCCTCAGCAGCTGTCCTATGTCCACAGCAGCGCACCTGGCAGCATGGGCAGCACCATCGCCAGGATGAACACAGGAATAGTGAACACCAGCGCCATGCTCAGCAAGTTGCCCCACTCAGCCAGCTCAGCAGCAGCGTCACTGCCCTTGGAGGAGTCTCCTGCAAGCAAACTTCCCACAAAGCCTGCATCACTGATTGCAGCCAGGAAAGCCCGCGGCCCTGTGGCAGCTGCATCATACCACACCTCTGCCCGCCCTGTCAGCGCACTAACAGACGCAGAGGAAACACCCGGCAGCGCAGTCAGTGCAGCTTCCACTGCACTAGAGCACGCCGAGCAGGTCATGCCCAGCACCCCCAAGCTGCAGCACTCCAGGCCCGCTTTACTGACCAGCCGCGCCTCAAACCCTAGGTCCTCAACCGCTGCAACAAGGGCCTCTGCGGTGATGCTGCTGGGGTGGTGGCAAACCTCTGCCTGGCCTGTAGGCAGGCTAACGCCAACCCGCATCACGCCAGGCAGCGCTGCTAGGGCCCGCTCTACGGAGCCGGAGCAGGCTGCACAGGTCATGCCTGTGATGCCTAGCCGCGCAACCTGCAGCAGCAGGAGCAGCAGCAACAGCAGCAGCAGCAGCAGCAGTAGCAGCAGTGGGATGGGCGCCACTGCTGCGCAGGTGCAGCTGCTGCAAGCTGGCTTTCTGCAATTGACTACAGCAGTCATTGTGGCAAGGCCTGCTGTGTTGCTTGTGACACCAGAGCCATACACAAGCTCTGGTCAAGCATTGCACTCCGGCTGCTGCTGCTGCTGTTCTGCTGCTAGCTGAGTATACCTGACAGCCATGCCTGCTGCTCAGCTGTGCTATTCTCAGCTGTGCTATTCTCACGGGTGCTCCTGCCACACTGCTGTAGACCATGTCATGGCTGACTGGTGTTGGCCACCACGAAGCATCCACAACCCACAGCTGCTCACACCCACCTGTGGCCTGTCCTCCTGCTCATCTGCTCCGCCATTCAGGTTGTGCACTGACAGCAGCTTGCAGTCAAAGCCGCAGTCCTCAGCAGCAGTCACAAGGTCATCCGTGCAAGCAACTGCTGCGTTGTAATTCACCTGCAGGACATCAGCAGCAGCCAGCAGGTTGAGGTTGCGCTAATGCAGTGCCAGTTGCTGCCTCTTGGCAGGAGCCTGCCGGCACACTGTGCTGTGTGCAGCTGCTGCATGCCTAACCTGCATGCATCTCACACCGCGCTGTTGGTGGGCGGCACTGTCCGCTTCCTGCACTGCTGTGCATTGCCAGTGAGGCTTCTGCACTCAAACTGCTTGCGGTTGTTGTTGATCTCACCTCTGCAGAATGCTGCAGCAGTGCTACCTGCACCTCCGTCACTCCAGGCACGGCCCTACACAGTGCAGGCGGCAACACGGTTACCCAACTGCGTGCACATTGCGTGCCGCTACCCATGCCAGGGTGAGACTGCAGCTGCAGCTGCTGTTGCCCGTGGGCATCGCTTGACGTGTATGCAAGGTTGTGATGCAGCAGATCAGACAAAGCAACACAATGACACATCCGCACCAGTGGCAAAAATACGTTGTGCTTAGCTGTACGCTATGGCTAGCTGGTGAGCATGGAATGCTACCAAAGGGCAACTGCAAAGAAGCTACCCAGCTCGCCAGAAGGGCCATCAGCAGCCAGTGTGCTCACCTCAGCGCTGCCTCCACTGCGGATGTACATGCTGAGCATGTCATGCCCTTGACAGACAGCTGCAAGGCACGTTCATGCAGCAGCAGAGTCAGCAAAGCGCCCGAAGGACAGCTGCAGTTGTTGGATGACCCTGCCCCGCTCACCAGCGCGCTGGAGGGTATGCTGTGCACAGACACAGAAGAAGGCGCAGTGACCATCTCTGTGTCGGCCACGGGCTCATACTTCGCCCGTGCCCTGCCTAGCAACTGCCTCAGCCTGTCCATGGCTTGCTGCTGCTGTTCAGGACAGGTGCCCCGAAGAGCAGGTTGAGGTGCTTGCGGCCCTCGCTGCAGCTAAACAAGCTCCATTGTGATGCTTCCGATGCCGTTGGGCTGTCGACACACCGAGGGTAACTTGGTGCCTAGTTCACTCTACTGTTCTGGTACAATGGGCGAGCAGGGCAGAGCTTCAGACGTCGCAACGTATACAGGGATCCGTTGTTGTTTGCAGTAAGGTGGCTGGTACTGCTCACAGCTTCGAAACTGGCCCAGAGCGTGGGGCACAATGCCTATTGCTGCACTGCGAGCTGCAGCAGGTGTCTTTGATAAGCCAGGGAGTCGTACTAGTAAAGTAAGAAACGAAGGAGCATTGCAGGATAAGCTGTAAGTGGGACTGCTTAAGCTTTGGTCAGGTGACAGTCATATCAAAGCATGGGTAAGAGCGAACGCGTCCTTCGAGTGAACGAACAAAACGATGTATCAGCCGGTCAAAATCATACTAACTGGGATGCATGGGACTGTTGTAGGTTGCGAAGGTTGGAAGCCTGGCACCTGTTGGGCAGTGGCACCTGCACAGGACACCGCACACACTCAACGGCAGCGTTGAATTACGCACTGCCGGACAGCGCCTGAAGCGAAATCGTTATCACAAATGTTCATTAGCTGAACAAAGGTTATTGGTGAGCCTGCAGCTGGCAAAGCGTCCTATCACAATGTTGTACATTCTACAAACTCTGGACAGCAATCCCATCTGCGCAGCAGCCGCTGCAGGGCGTTGCCCTGCTATCAGGTTCACTGTATTCGTCCTGAGGTTTAAACAGGTCCCGAACCTTTGTTCAGCCTTTGCATGTGCTGTAGCGGTGTGCTTGCGCGCATGATATCCTTGACACAGGCATGGACGGGACCAGGCATGGATGGGACTGGAAGGCGCCACCTATGCCAGTATATAAGGGTTATAACGTGCCTGCAGGTCATACATTACAACCGCATGCAACATAATGCGTACTCACATAGCAAGAAGGAACCCCCAGGGGGACTGTCACACGGTGTGAGATGCGACTGTACTGAGTGCTCACCAAGTCCTCAGGCGCCTGCTGAGGTGTGCCTCTGAAACCTATAACGTGCACTGTGAGGCTGATACACTCAATCCAGCCACAAATCATGTTCAGATGTTCGTATCACGTCAGATACATGTCACCCCGCATGGCGCCATGCAGCATGTAAACAGATGAAGCACTATGCAGCTGAGATCTTGTATGCAAACTTTGAAAGGAAAGGTCACACGCCACATAAGCAATGCAGGACCTTCAAAAAGAGTCCTTCAAAACCCGTCCAGGTGGATATGTACAGGTCTGTGCAATGCCAAGTGTTTGCATCACGATTCTCTGCTGCCTACTGCTGCCGCTGCTGCCACCTGGTCATCCCCTCCGCCTCCCACCACGCCACTGCTGGTTGGGCTGCTTCGCTCAACAGCCGCCATGGACGCTTGATGCTGCTGCTCTTTCTGTATGTCCTCCTCCACACGCAGCCCCTCAACCAGCAGCCGCCGCCGCTCCTCTTCTGCTGCATGCTGCTGCTGCCGAGCTACAAACTTTTTCAGCAAATCGTCAAAGTCGGCCCACTGCTGCTGCTCCAACTGCTGCTGCTGCTGTTGCTGCTGCTGCTTGCCGCCTTTGCTGCCAGTGCCCTGCTGCTGCAGCTGCAGCGCCTCCAGCTGCATGAGGGTCACTGCAGGCACCGCCTGCAGCCGCGCCGACAGCGTTTTGAATGCACTGCTTTGCGGCAGCAGCATCAGCAAGCCATACAGCGCCCGCAGCAGGTCCGGGTGCCGCAATGGCTGCAGCAGCTGCAGCCGCAGGAATGCAAAAGCAGGCGTCTCCAGCAGCTGCACCAGCCTGTCTATCTGCACCAGCACCTCGGCGGCTAGAGGCAGCGTTGCCAGGTGCTGTATGATGTCGCAGCAGTGGCTGTACACTTGTGCCAGCAGGCACAAGCTCAGCAGAGCACCTGGCAGGCAGCAGGAACACGCCACACGCGGCCCTTGTCAGTGACGTGGCAGTAGGAGTCTGTGCTGATGACATGTGTGATACCGACAGCTGCAGCAAAATGTATTTCGGCAACTTGGAGAGAGGTGAGAGAGATCTGTTACAGAGAGAGAGGGCTGTTACGAGAGAGGTCTGTTACAGGGGTAGGCAAGCCATCACCCTAGAGTGAGTCACTTGCCCCTCTATCAGTTCACATATCGTGAGAACCCGATAGCAAGCCACAAGATGCAACCAAAGTAAAACTCCAGAGGCATCTTGCAGCCCCTACCTCCCCGTAAACCAACAAGTGCATGCAGTGCAGCATGTGCGAAGTGCAGCACGAAAAGCAGCAGGGTGCTCAAAGCACAGGGCACAAA
>RWJK01001609.1:18267-48658 GCA_004335835.1 Scenedesmus sp. ARA3 | reverse complement strand
GCCGTCTGCCGCTGCTGCCGCTGCTGCCTCCACTGCTGCTGCTGCTGCTGCTGCTGCTGAACGCTGCGGTATGCATGCTCCTGCTCATACAGGTTCTGCAGCCTGGCATCTTCTTCGCGCATGCATACGTATTCTTCATACGGCGCGCATCATACTGTGTCATGTTCAGTGACATATGTGCCAAATAAGCGCGCAATGGAGCACAATACAGGCAGAGCATAGAACCCAAGCGGAAGAGACTCGCAGCAACATATTATTGAGCAAGCCATGTTGCTAACCTGAGCAGCAACGCTGATGACAACCAGACATCACCACTGCCAGGCTTCAATTGGTGCTTCCGGATGCCAAAGGGTGCTCATCGTGCACAATCTAGCATTCAACAGAACATTGCTTACCCACAAGCACGACAGTGTAGTCCCCCACACAGCTACCTCCTGCCTCATTGCAGTGCACCACGCCATGGCACTGCCAGATGCAGCACCGGTGCCAAAAAGGGGCTTCCTTCCACAGCATCCGCCACCAGATATGCAGGCCCTAGCTTGGTCCGAGTGGATGCTACCACCACACAAGTTGCTGGGAGCTTCGCACAGCGCAGCACAGCCGCCAGCAGCAGCGCACAGGCCAGCGCGGCTTCTGTTGCGCAGCTGTCACTGCCAGTCCAGCTCGTCCAGGGCCTCACACACTGCACGGCAGAGGAATCACATCGAGGCAGGCATTGGCAGAGTTGTTGTTCAAGCTTGACCCGGAGCTGGATTGCAGCCAGCAAGTTGTGTCTCAGCTGTCGCAAGATACCATATGCCTTGCACCCATGCACAAGACAGCCGGTGCCATGCATAACACTGTTGACAGCATCTGGGGGTTTGCATGTATGTTCTGTTGTATGGTTGCACACAATGCGCGGACAGGCAGCTCAACAACCAAATGACTGGCGTGGGTGGCACACAGAATGCATATGGACAGGAAAACAAATCGCGCAAGCGGCACCTACTTGAAAACCCATCAGGCACAAAGGGCCAGGCGTCAATGTAGTTGCCTGCCAGCTGCTTGCAAGTGAGCACATTGAAGAACTGCACCATCAGGCAGAAGTGCTGCATCTTCAGCTGTTCAATGATCACATCCAGCTGCTGCTCAATGTCCCGCTGCTCCTTGCTGGAAACCTGCAGCAGCAACACGCAGCAGTGCCTGCTGGTCACACAAATGTCTTGCAGCAGCAGCAGCTGCAGCAGCCGCCTCTTACGCGGCCTTGTCAGCTGCGTGTTTGCTTGCGCGCCATGCACGCGTCCCGCTGTCATAGCACCGCTGTGGTTCATATGCAAGCTCGTTATTCATCGGCATTCATGCAGCACATGCTCAGCAACCAGGCTTCCCATCCGCACTTGTTGTGCATGCTAGTAAGACCTGTGTGCAAAGCCGCATGCTAGTGAGACCTGTGTGCAAAGCCGCATGCCAACGAGCAGCTCACCGGCAGCAGCATCCCCTCCGGGTTGGACACCGCACTGTGAACGCCGGCCAGCTGGCAGGGTACTGTGCTGGTAGGCTCTAGCGTGCGTGCAGACCCTGCTTGCGCCAGCACATGACACACTGAGCCGTCCTGTGCGTCATGCTGCTGCTGGCTGCGCCTTGCTTCCTGCTGCTGCTGCTGCTGCTGCTGCTGCTGCTGCTGCGCTACCTTCGTGCGCCGCGCTTGCTGCACGCTGTGGGGTCGCTGCAGCTCATGCAGGTGTGCTGCCTGCTGCTCGAATTCCAGCTGCACCTGCTGCTGCTGCAGCTGCAGCAGCGCCAGCTGCGCACTCAGGATGCTGTGCTGCTCTATCAGCGCTACCGTGTTGGCTTTCACGCGTGCCCAACACAGCTTGATCGCTTCCTTCTGATCATGTGTCAGCTGCATGTTGCGCGCGACACGCGTCCAGTATCCTGCAACCGCAGCCCCAGAGAACACCGCATGAGCAGGAGCAACATAGCTACCAAGAACCATGCCCATCAACAGCCTGTGGGCATAATTGCCACCAAGCAACTGCAGCCAATATGGCACACACAAGCTCGCACGGAACACAAACCTGCAGGGCATGGTTCCTGCAAAGACGTTCACTGCAGGAAACCCACAGCACCACCTGCAGGAACTGTGATGATTGCAATCCCGGACGCATGTTGGGCGGCAACACGGGCCAAGTAGCTCAGCAGCTGCTCCTGTGCATCAGTCGCCGCAAACTAGCCAACAGTCCAGCACAGCTGCTGCCAAGGCTATCAAAGGATGCACCTGTGACACAGCTTGAACGTGCCTGCCGCAGCTAGAGCTGCATAGCTGTCTGCTGCTGAGCTTCATCACACACCTGGTGGGTATGCCTCAAACTCCAACGTCTCCAGGTTGACCAGCATGTTGGCCATCTTCTTTGCAGGAGGGTCCAGCAGCCCAGCCACAACCACGCATTCCAACAGACCATCCACGACTGCATGCAGCTGCTCCCTTGCATTGCCGAGGCTGGTGCTTGGCGCGTTGCTGTCGTATTTTGGCAGCAGCAGCGCCATCTTCTTCACAGCAGCCACAATGTGCTGCAGCCGCTCGCTGCGAGGCTTGTTAACAATGGCCAGCGCTACGGTTGGGTCAGCAGTCGCCCTGCGCAGCAGGCGCGTGGTGTACAGCTCATCGTAGCTACTGCTGCTGCCGCCGCTGGTGCTACTGCTGCTGCTGCAGCAGCCTAGCTGTGCCAAGGCAGCCTGCGCCTGCTGCTCCTTGACCTCTAGCGCTTGCAGGACAGCCTGCGGTGCACAGGTGCGATTTTACACGCAAATGTGTAGAAAACTTTGGTAGTAGCAGGCAGCCGCTTGCAACGTGCTGCCAGTTTGCCACTTACTTCCGTTGCCGGTTACTATGAACAAGCAGGCTAAGCACATCACAGCCACAATCTTGTACCGGCTCGCTGCTTGCTGCCGATTCCTGGCCAAGTGCTGAATGCGCTTGCGCTGCGCTGCTACCATACTCAGGTGCTACAACTTGCAGGAAAGGCAGCTTGCAGGAAACATGCCCATGCCATAGCGCACCTTTGCCGCGGCTGAGCCGGGTGCACTGATGCTCTGTTCAAAGGCACTCGTGCCAGCAACAGCACCAAGCAGGTCGCCACAGGCAGTGTCTGCGCGCCCTGGTTCTCCACTGTTCTTGCTGTCAGCACTGCCAGCCGTGCTTGTCAAGTGGGCTTCTAGCACAGCCCTGGTGGTCGCCAAACTGCCCTCGATGCCTTGAATGCAGCTTTGCAGGGCCTGCTCCTTCTGCTTCAACCGAGTGTTCTCTGTCTCTAAGAGAGTCAGCTGGGCTATCCTGTTGCTCAAAATCTCCTCCAGCTGCTGCTGCGCTTGCTTACTGCACACAGAACACGGCACATTTATTGAATGTCAGCGGCAAAGAACACTGCGCAACAGTCAACTGCTGTGCTGGGGGACTGTAGCACAGCATAACTGCGTGTGACACCCACGAAACAAGGTATTTTGGTTCACGCTATGCGTGTTTCATAAGCTTGTTGACTCGCTGAACACCATCCACAGTCACCTAGAACTCCAATATGCTGCCAAGTGCTGCATGCCTGATCCCCACTGGGGCCAGCCTAACGGTACCTGTAGTAATTGCTGCTCATTCTGTGTTTCGTATTGGCAGCGGCTTCTCTTGTGAACAGTCTTCTCTGCTGGTTGCACCAGCTGCGGCCTCTTCAAGGTGAAGAAAACTTCAAGCAGCGACTAATGCTAGAAGCTGAGCATCTGTCGCAGCTATCAAACATCATCTTAAATTGCGCATGGTCAGCCATATCCACATGTCTGGCACCAATGCTGCTGGCATTACAGATGTGGTGGGGTCTGGACGGGAAAGCCAACCTGCTGAGCTGCCAGAATTGCGAGTACAAGACCACGATTCGACTACAAGATCGCAAATTAACACGGTGCCATCGGACATTACCAGGCATTGTCCAGTTTACATTCTGTCTGTCTGCTCTACCCCTTCCAGGCTAGGAGGGTTCAACTCCAAAGCAGGACACCCCGCCAACCCCTAAGTCCACGTGTTGTGAGTCAGCCCGTTGGGCCTGCTGGTGGTTTCATGTGCTGTCAAGAATGCTGCAGCATGTGGGCAAGGGGCCAAACACTGCCGACAGCTCTGAGCGTCAGCAAGACTCGTCCTGTGAAAGCCAACTTGCTTGTGACAAGCAACGCAGCTCCCAATCATGCTTCCCTACAGCCAGCCACAGCTACGTCAACCCGATCACACTGCATCACAGCAGCGGCAGCTTTGCTGGGAACTTCACACGCGCCCAGGCCTCATCGTATGCTGCCCAGTGCTGCCAGCCCAGCTGCTGCAGCAGCGTGCGCTTCAGCTGTGACGCCTCAGGGGCAGCAGCAGCAGGCACCTCGTCTGATGGAGCCAGCAGCTTGTCCAGCGCAGTAAGGGCGGCAGCAGGCCTGCAGGCAGCAGTGTGCATGCAGATTTGATGGTATTAAGCTGCAACTGATGTGATTCATGCAGATGTACAGACACGGCAACGCAAGGCAGCCAAGACATTGCAGCATTCTACAGAGGGCAGCATGCAGCAGCAGCACACCATCAACTGCGCTGCGCAGACACCAGAATAGACCGAGACGCACCCGCAACGCGTGCGCCGCAACAGCGCCTGCCGTAACACACATGATGTTTCCCTTGTCCTGCTTCATTGCACCAAAAGCTGCAGTGGGCCTTGAACCACTAGAAACACATCGCCATCTGCAATGGCAGCGCACCTGCCAGCTGCCGCCTCCACGCGTGCGTGCAGCAGCAGGTATTCCTTGTCTGCTGACGTGTCCACCCATTGCCGCAGCTGCGCCGCTGTGGCAGCCACATCAGCTGCTGCAGCTGCATCACCCGGCACCACCTGCAACACAAACAGCAGATAGGTGTGGGACAGCACATAAAAAAACATAATTGTGCTGGCAGTGCGAGCTATGCCAGCAGCTGTAACAGCGCTGGCAGCCGCCATACAGCAGTGCTCATTGTACATGTCTATAGTGCATTGCTGCACTTGCGCCTCTGCTGGTCGGTGCGCTGCCTCACTTGCACCGACGGTCACGCGAGGCTCGATCTGATGCAAGGTCTGCTGCAGGCTTGCCGCATATGCATTGCTCGCATGAACTGTAACTCAACACAGGCAGTGCAGCCGCAACAAACAACGCTTCCTCAAACAAGCGCCACCCACCTCGGCCACCTCCAGCTGCGCCTTTGAGCCTCGCGCCAGAAATTGTAGCTCAGCAAAGGCAGGTTTGCAACAAAGCAGAATGTTCACACATAACAACTAGCAACTGTCAGCAGCATCACCCACCTCTGCAGCCTCCAGTTGCGCCTTGAGCTTCACCCGCAGCGCTTCAAGTAAAGCAGCCTTGGCAGCATCCTTCTCAGCCTTCTGCTGCTTGTAGCTGCTGCTGCTGCTGACCTCACTGCTGCTGCTGCTGCTGCTGTTGGCTTCGTCTGCGTCTGCAGGCGCCCGCAGTGCCAAGAATGCAGCCAGCTCTGGCACGTTGATGGCAGCAATGACTGCATCTGCTGCTGCGATGATGGCAGGCAGTTGCTCTGCACGTGCCTCGCCCTTAGCTGCAGCAGCCCTCCTGCAATACGAGTAGCAAGAAGCAGCAAGCGACATGCAGGGGAGACAGCAGTTCAGAATGGCTGCAATGGGTGCTGCCTAGATGCAGAGTATGCGGGGCTGTGGGTGGCAACTTGAGGCATGAAGAACTTGCTACAGCGCAACTCACACAGGCGAATCTGGTGGTATGCACAGAGCAGGGTGCAGGCAGCATCATCATGCGGTGCCAGCATCAGCGCGCGCTGGCTGCACTCGGCATGTGCGCAGATACGCAAGATAGCCTCACAAGCAACAACAAGCAGCAGCAGCAGCAGCAGCAGCAGCAGCAGCAGCAGCAGCGCCAGCCGCACCTCTTCATGACCTCCAGCAGTAGCGGCAGGTGGCTTGGTGCCTCAGCCAGCAGCTCTGTGCTGAGGTCCTCTGCTGCTGCTGCCTCTTCTGGCTGGTCTGCCTTGAGCTCCTTCAGCAGCGCCAGCTTGGCATCACGCAGCGCCTCAGACAGCTGCAGGAGACAGGAGACAGGCAGACAGACGGTCATGCAGACAGAAAGGCAAACACACAGACAGCCTTGAGCTCCTTCAGCAGCGCCAGCTTGGCATCACGCAGCGCCTCACACAGCTGCAGCAGCAACAATGGTTGAGCTTCCGATTAGGTTGGAACTTAGGCAGTAGTAGGCACAGGAAGGCGACAGGGGACAGGGTAGTGATGTGTTGTGGGAGTGTCAGGGAGCAGATGCGTATCAGCAGGCTATGGCATCACGCAGCGCCTCAGACAGCTGCACGGTCGGCCAGGGTTGTGGTGCTGAACAGGGTTGACAAGCGCTGATTGAGGTTTTGAATCGGGGATGTAAGTGAACGCGCCAGGAGGCAGGCGACAGAGCAGGCGACATGCCAGACAGGGCAGTGATGTGGTGGGATAAAAAACAGGTGATGGAAAAGTAAGAGCACAGGAGACAGGGCAGTTGGGAACAGGCACAGCAAGGACGCACATTTGTGCCGCACACAGCCCGGCGGTGGCTGGTCCAACTAGCAGCTGCATCCTGTGCCAAACCCCATTTCTCACAGCTCTGCATGCTCAGCCCAAGCAGCAGCGCTGCTGCGCACTCACCCTCTCTGCTGGCGGCTTGGGTGGCGGCTTGCTGCTGCTGCTGCTGTCGCCCTTGCCTGCCGCCTTGTCTGCTGCTGGCGGCGGCGGCAGGTACGCAAAGGGCGTCACGGCTGGCGATGCCCCACTGCCTCTTCGCAGCTGGCCCAGGCTGAGGGTGCCCTCCAGCACACGGCCTGCATTTGAAAACAGTGAGGTAACACAGCGCACCGTGTCACTAACACATTGTAACATGTGACATCACTATCCCCATGTGCTGTACGTAGTGTATACGCAGGTGCTGTCTTTTGCTGCGTTCCATGACAGTAGAAAGGCTACCTGACGGGCGCTCACCCATCTTCGCGTCAACTTGCCAGACGTTGTCAAACATCAGCATTCAACTTGATTTCTCAGCAAATTAACGGGAGAGTTGTGCCCTGTGTAACAGAAGTGGCGCCGTGACTATTTAGCTGCTGTGCCAATGCTTACCCTGTCCATGCTTGGGCAGCTTGCCATCTGGCAGCGACCAATGAAACTGGCGCACTATGCACCAGATATGCGTACCATGTGCATGCGCATGTATTGCTGACATAGTACCAGGCACTGTGCAACCCCACTGGCACGATGCTACTGCTGGCACCATTCCCCTTTTCACTGATCCTTGGGGGCAAGCTTGTTGCACTCCATCCAAAGGAAAGCAGCCAGCAGCTGAGGTGCAAACAAGTGGATCCCATTCGACTACACCGCAACCACTGCCTGCTTCCCTTGAATGTATGTCCATCAAGCTTGCCCACAACTTCAGGGGAAAGTTACAGTGGTGCAGGAGGTCAAAATTGAAGCCAAACAGCAGCAACATTTGTTGACCCTGTGCATCTTTGGGCAGGTTGTCCCCGGGCACAGGCCCCAGCCACAGCATGGCCCTGTCACTGTATTGTGTCCCTGGCACGTGCTGCATGCACTGCCTTTGCAGCTTCCAGTGTATATCATACAACAGCAAAGCGACTCCTCTCGACACTAACTCGCCCTCAACATAATCACCAGACAGGCAACCAAGCCAATAAAGAATCAAACCATACAAAAACAAACTCCGCCCACCTTGTGCATCCTTGGGTAGTTTGTCCTCGGGCACCGGCCCCAGCCACAGCATAGCCCTGTCGCCAGCAGACAGGAAGCACTCGCCCGCTGCGCTGCCGCCCGTGAGTGCTGCCGCGTGGCTGCTGTACACAGGCACTGCTACGGGGCTGTCTAGCTTGCGGCTGAGCACCTGCAGCAGCAGCAGCGGGTGCAGCAAGAGATGCAACAGGAAGCAGCAGCAGCATTGGAGGTGGTTGAGCAGCAGCAAAAACAGGCTTGCAACCTGGCTGCTGTACACATGTACTGCCACGGGGCTGTCCAGCTTGCGGCTGAGCACCTGCAGAAGCAGCAGCGGCAGAAGATGCAGCAGGAAGCAGCAGCAGCAAAGGGAGTTGGCGGCAGCGAATCAGACACGCATGCTGGCTGCTGTACACAGGTGCTGCCACGGGGCTGTCCAGCTTGCAACTCAGCACCTGGTGGAGGTGACAGCAGTGGCAGCAGGAACAGCAGCAGCAGCAGCAGAGGGTGGTCAAGCAGCATCAGAAACAGACACGCATGCTGGCTGCTGTACACAGGCACTGCCACGGGGCTGTCCAGCTTGCTGCTGAGCACCTGCAGGGGCAGCAGCAGCAGTGGAGGGTGGTTGAGCAGCCGCACAACTAACGTGCACGGGGGCTGGTGTAGGGTCACAGGGCTGTCCAGCTTGCGATTGAACCCCTGGGGATGGCAGCAGGTGCAGCAGCAGCAACAGGTGCGGCAGCTGCAGCAGCAGAGGGTGGTTAAGCAGCATCAGAAACAGACATGCATGCTGGCTGCTGTACGCCGGCACTGCCATGTGGCTGATCATCTGCAGGGGCGGCAGTGGGCAAGTGCCTTCACGCCTTCAGTTTAACTTGCCAACCTTGCACACAGCTCACCAGGCAAGTGCCCTTCAGCTTCTCCATCAGGGCCCTGTGGTCATGCCCTTGCAACCACACGGAAGCATATTGCATACCTAAAAATCACTGATGTACCTCCCAACCTCGTGTCACTTGCGCGCTACTTACCAGGCAGGTGCCCTTCAGCTTCTCCAGCAGGGCTGTTGAATGGTGCAGCTATATGATCTTTGCAAGCTTGCGTCAAACACCTGTCACCCAAGCTCCGCTGCCCAATTTGCAACTTTGCTGCTCACCAGGCAGGTGCCCTTCAGCTTTTCCAGCAGCGCCCTGTCGTCGTGCCGCAGCAGCAGCCGCGCGCTGTGCTCGCCCTTGGCCAGCGCCACCTCATCAGGCACGGCGTCACCCGTGTACAGCAGCCGCTTGTGCGAATCGAAGATCTGCAGATTGAATGAAAGTTAGCGGGTGCACAGCACAGCAGGGGTTCTCATCAGGCACAGCATCACCCGTGCACAGCAGCCGCTTGTGTGATTAAACATCTGCAAATCCACCAAACAGCAGGGGCACAGCACAGCAGGGGCACCTCATCAGGCGCAGTGACACCCTTGAAACACAGGTACAGGCACAGCGCCACCCCAGGACAGCAGCCGCGTGTGCGCCTCCAAATTCTGTGCAGTATCCGTGTAACTTTGGCTATGTTCATCGTGTACATGCCAGTAACAATATCACGGCCGCTATGGCTATCAGCACCGCAGAGCAGGCAACAACAGGCTGCTGCCCTGCCAGTGCTGCCCCGCCCATCAACCAAAACCCAAAACCGAAAACCCCAGCCCACCTGCGTCAGCTGCGCCTCCAGGGGGCTGTCATACAGGTACCTGCACCACAGCAAAGCAGCAGCCACAGAGTGTTTTCGGTTTCATGTTTCTGGGCTTGCCTACAACCTGGTCCTGGCACGCGCAACTTAAGAACAGGAACCTGCGCCCCACCGCGCACACAGCAGCGACAGCAGAGCATTCGGGTTCTTGTTTCTGGAGTTTTTGTACACACGGGTCCTGCTAGACCTTAGAGCATTGAGAATGCGGGCGCTGTGCCACATGGCATCTGGCGCCTACAGATGTGCAGTTGCTGCCAGCTGCCATCACAAAAAAAGTGGCTGCAACGCTGTTTGTCACAAGTAGAAGGCGTACACTACGTCCTGCATTGCCAATCGCGGTTGCTCAACCAGACAACAAACAACACTAAACACCCGCCACGCCACACCTGTTGGTGAGCAGACACACACAGCAGTCACGCCTGGCCCATACAACTGCAGTTCAAAGCTCAGCGCCAAGCAGCACCCAACCACTCAACATAAGTACACAGCCGCCACGCCGCACCTGTTGGTCAGCGGCACGCAGGGCTTGTACTTCCCACCCTCAGTCACATTGAACCCATAGGTCAGCACCAGCCGGTACGCCACCCTGCCCCCAGGCAGGCAATCCCTGGGATCAAGCAGCGGCTCCACAGTTGCCTCTTTTGGCTTGATGCTGAGGTTGGCGTGTGTCAGCTTTGCTTCCGGCTTGACTTTCTGCCGGCGCAGCGGGCACTCCACCAGCAGCTGCAGCAGGACAGGCAGTGTGCGGGATGATGGGGGTGTGAGGGCAGTGCAGTTAGCGGCGTGTCGGTTTTTGTTGGAGCATGTGGTGCTGGGGTGCTAGTGGCGCAGGCTGGTGTTGGCATGGCTGAGCTTGGCCTGCGGCTTGACTTTCCGCCGGCGCAGCGGGCACTCTACCAGCAGCTGCAGCTGTGTAAGGGATGAGGAGGGGCGTGAGGAATGAGGACAGTGCAGCAGGCGGCGCGTCAGGGTGTACTTGCGCGGCATGTGGAGAGCATGGGGAGTGCAGTGGGCAGCGCTTCAGTGTTTGTTATGACATGTGGTGCTGGGGTGCTAGTGACACAGGCTCCTGGCGCAGCAGGCAGTCCACTAGCAGCTGCAGGGGTGTGTGCAGGGGCTGAAGGAAATGCAAGGTGCAGAGTGCGCCGCGTAAGCAATTGCTGTTTGTGCAGTTGCTGCTGGATGGCTGGCGGGGCAGGTGTATGAATTGGTAACAGATGCTCAGCAGAGCAGCAGACAGCGCTGCAGCAGAAGCCGCATGCTATGCTCGACGGCAGCTTGTGCGGTTTCTGCACTGCAGACGAGCTGAGCAGCTGTCGCCCTGCCATCAGCCACAACAGTTGATCAGGCACGTTGCAGGCAGTTTATCATGCGGGTTCTGCCTGCAACAAGCCTGTCAGCTGGGCCCTGCCACCAGCCACAGCACACCTTGAGTGGCCCTGCGGCACCTTCCAGCAGCAGCCCTGCGCCGGCAGCAGCAGCAGGCCCGCCCACCCCCAGCACGCCTGCATGACATCACATCAAAAGAAACAGCAGCAGCAGGGGCAGTTGCAGCAGCAGCATCAATAACATTTTCGCCCTATTCAAGGAAGGCACTGGAACTCTTAACCTGAGGCCCTGCTGCTGCTTGCGATGCGGCTCACTCTGCGAAAACCACCGAACCCCAAACGTTTGTATGTTATAGTACTAGTCACTCTCTTGCACCACAACTGTCTTCGAAGGGCGCAGGGCGTGCGCGGCCGCACCTGCTGCAGCTTGTGCCGCCAGGCCATGGAAGGAGAGCTCCACCTCCAGGCTGCGGCTGCCGCCAAGGATTTAACAACTGCAATGAAATAAAACAAACAAAGTACAAAGCCTGCACACCTGCCGTGGGCCGCGCATCGAGCCCATGGAAGGAGAGCTCCACCTCCAGGCTGCGGCTGCCCTGCTGCTACAGGTCTGCCGCACCGCACCGAACACCCTTCATACATTTACAACTGTATTTCAATGTACTTCACCATGGTGCATTATAAGCGCCGCACACCTGCTGCTGGCTGTGCAGCCAGGCCGTGGAAGGACAGCTCCACCTCCAGGCTGCTGCCCCCCAGGCTGCTCCAGAACTGGCTCAGAGTGAGCTCCAGCGTGGCCTCACCAGCAACCTGCAGGAGAACACAACACACCAGAGCTTCAGAATTTGGAGGTATAACAAGGACACTGGCATGCATCACCATACCAGCATGCATGCATGCGTGCGTGAGCGCACAGCACAGAGTTCAGCCGCACAGCGCTTCAGCGTGCCAGCCACCTGGCTGAAGCGTAGCGCAGCACAGCCAGCACATAGCGGAGTCAGCAGCAGGCGCAGCAGCATGCAGTGATGGGCATACAATGTGCTTGCATAGCGCAACAGGATGGACTGCCGCCACCATATGCAGATCAGAGAACGGTGCAGCCCAAGGTCAAACCAATGACACACGAAGCAAGCCGTGGCTGTGCCGAATGCATACGCTGTGGCCTGTTCTACCACAGTTGCTTGCCAGCACGCAGCATGCACAGCGCACCTTGAATGCCGCGCTGTACTCGCTGTTGGGTGAGAGCGTGAGTGTGGTGCGGTACTCGCTGTCGCTGTAGCGCACGTCAGGCAGCAGCTGCGTGGCCCTGCAAGCAACAAGGGATGCAGCAGAAAGACGCGTTGAGACCCGCACTGCAGGCGAACAGGCATGCAGCTGTCGCTGTAGTGCACGTCAGGCAGCAGCTGCGTGGCCCTACAGACACAGGTGAGACGGCACACAAGGATGCAAGGGCATGCAGCGCAGTGGCTGTATTGACACGCCAGGCAGGAGAAGAGCAGGGAGGAGACCTGCATGCTGTTTGTGCTGCTTGTTCTGTTTGCGCCCAGCACTCTTTGGGATCAGCGCTTGGCAACCGCACAAGTACGGGCGGTACATACAGATGCAAGTGCAGCAACACACAGCAGCGCAGCTGCTCGGCTGCAACCACAGCAGCAGCAGCAGCAGCAGCAGCAGCAGCAGCAGCAGCGGCGCACCTGATCATGTACACCTTGGGCGTGTCGAAGCTGCCCCCACGGATGACCATCTCAGCCCAGCTGGCGCCAGCAGGCGCGACCACAAAATGGCGCAGCTCCTGCACATGTTTGAAAACATGGCGGCAGCATAAACAGCACGTGCATGAACAGCCGGTGAGTCGCCTTGCAGTGACAAAGTGGCACAGCTTTTGCAGCATATGTCGGCACATGGAGCGGCACCATCAAGGCGGCACGTGCGTGAACAGCCGATGTGCCCACAATCTGCAGTGCAGCGGCACATGCAACAACAAAGTGGCGCAGCTCCTGCGGCGCATGTTGGCAGATGCAGCGACAGCATCCAGGCGGCACGTGTGACAACAGCCGAAGCACAGCGGTAAGTGCAGCTGAGCATGCAGCGACAACAGGCAGCAAAGGACGCAGTACACCATTGCAAGGAGTGACACACCCCACAAAACAGCACAAGCAGCACAGCAGCACCACATTACCCTGCTGCCCTCACCTGGCCAGGTTGCAGTGTCAGGGGCCCTAGCCGCAGCGTGTGCGGCGGCACATCTCCCCCAGCAGCAGCAGCAGCAGCACCAGCAGCAGCAGCACCACCTGCTGTGCCCCCAAACCCTGCCGGCGGCTGCTCAACAGCCGCCGTGGCCCCCGCAGCCGCAGCCGCATCAATGTCAGGGCTTTGCAACAGGTCCTGGGGTTTAACCACCGTCACCGGAACCCTAAACAGCGGCCCGCGCCACTCCTGATCGGGGTTCATGGCCAGAACCTCGCCGTAATGCAGGCCTGGCGGCAGCGCTGTTGGGTCTACCCTCAGCTCAAAGGTGCGGCCGTTGTGGTGCAGCAGCAGCAGCTCGGGCGCTGACAGCCAGGGTGCGGTTGTGTGCAGCACTAGGTGCTCTTCAACTGCTAGCTTGTCATCAACAGATGCATCCTGCAGCCAGGCAGGCAGGCAGGCAGGCAGCAGGTGGGTAGGTATGCATGCAGACAGCCAGGGCACGGTAACGCGCAGCACCAAGTGCTTTTCAAGTGTCATTGTCGTTGACGGAAGCATCCTGCAGCCAGGCAGCAGGCAACAAGTAATTCATTATGCACGCAGAGAGCCAGGGAGCGGTTGTGTGCTGCACGAGGTGGTCCTCCACTGCTAGCTTGTCGTCAACAGATGCATCCGGCAGGCAGGCAGGCAGGCAGGCAGGCAGGCAGGCAGGCAGGCAGGCAGGCAGGCTTTAGGCGGTTGGGTGTGCATGCGACCAGGAGGCAGCTCGTCCGGCGCGCAGCACCAAGTGCTCCTCTACTGCCAGCTTGTTATCAACAGACGCATCCTGCAGGCAGGCAGGCAGGCAGGCAGGCAGGCAGGCAGGCAGGCAGGCAGCAGGTGGTTGGGTTTGCATGCAGCCAGGCAGCCAGCCATGGTGCTGTGGCGCGCAAGCACCAAGTTCTCCTCTACTGCCAGCTTGTCATCAACAGAAGCATCCTGCAGGCAGGCAGGCAGGCAGGCAGGCAGTCAGGCAGGCAGGCAGGCAGGCAGGCACGCATTAGGCGGTTGTATGCAGTTATGCGCACAGCCAGGCAGGCAGCAGGCCAAGGGCGTAGGCAGCAGGTAGCAGGCAGGTTGAATACGCATGCAGCCAGCCAGGGAGGGGTGGTACCTCCTGCAGCGCTGGCACACAACTGCACGCAACTGAAGACTGGTACAGAACACGTGAGGCAGAAGCTTCCCCAATAGCAGCAGCCTTGCCTCTGTTCAACGCAACAAGGCACGGGTGGGCATGCACGGGCCAAAGCACGTAGACATAGCATACCAAGAGATTCATAGTTGCTGCGCATACGTCAGCCATACAAACGGCTCGGTCTGGTTTGGGTTGTGCTACACGCATGACCGGCGGCAGGCGCCTTCAAATGTCTTTGCCACGCACACGTAGCGAAGACAGATGATGCCGGAAGCAGCCACGCATGCGTGCCAACAGCAACACAGCCACAACCGGCCGATGCAGAAATACCACATGGCTATGTAAAAGTGGGAAACTGCATGAGGGTACAGGCCCCATCTAATACTAGTTCTGACACGCGGTGCTCTCAGAGTGCAGCCGTGCTGTGCTTTCAACAGCCTATACCGTTTTGATTCCTGTTGTGATTAGTTCAGAGTGCTTTGCCGGCCCATAATTATACCAGTGACTGTCACACAGAGTATCTGCAGGCATACCACGATCCCAGAACCCGCCGCATCACACCACAAAACATGCACGTCATGCAGCGCTGGCACCATGTCAAGGCAGCAGACATAATACGCTTGACACTTCAACAGAACTGCAGGACCAGCAAGACAAGCGCCGCAGCCTCACCTTGTGCAGCGCTGGCATCACGCTGACGGTGTAGCTGGCCGGCCCAGTCGCTGCTTGCTGCATATTTACTACCGTCACCGCCGCAGAAGCTGCCACAATGCACTTCACACACCTCGTGCAAAGCTGGCAAGGGCAGCGACACAGCCCGCCAATCCACAACTCTAGCCTGCTTGCATGCAATCGATGGCTATTGCGCCGTCAAAAGCACACGCACCTCGTGCAGCGCAGGCGTCACGCTGACGGTGAAGCTGACCCGCCCTGCTGCCTCATGTGTTTAGCGCACTGATCAAAAGTGTAAGCACCACCAGACCTGCAGAATCTACTACAACACAACGCCGCAGCCGCACTCGCGCAGCGCTGGCATGTGTCCTGAAAAGGGGTCAGTGCCAGCGGCCATCGCGTGCTTCGTACAAGTCCAGCCATCACCAGAACAGCACATGACATGTTTGACCAAAACACGCGCCAACCCCACCTCATGCAGCGCAGGCGTCACGCTGACGGTGTAGCTGGCCGGCCCTGCCGCCTCGTGAGGCTGGCGCATGTACACGCCACGCCGCGGGGCGCCCAGGCCGGCACTGCTGCCAGGGCCGCCCGACACGGTCACGTCATACCTGCGGTTGCAAAGCCACAGGAGCGGACAGGCGCACCGTCAGGATATACTCTTCCGTTCTACAGACAATGTCCTGCGAGCATCCGGCCCGTGTCTGGTGCAGCCAGGCCGGCGCTGCTGCCGGTGCCGGCCGACACGGTCATGTCACACCTGCGGCAGCAAGTGCACAGCCACAGGAGCGGACAGGCACAGAGTCAGGAGCTTGCTGTATGAAGCGCCACAAGCAGATGAATGGGATGGCGCAACCAAGGCAGGGTTGTGCTGTGCTGAGCACAATAAGGCGAAACAACGATCATCCTTTATGTCGGATGACACCAGTCAGGTTTGCTGCTGATCGCCGCTGTCAGGGTTACGTCATCAACAGCACAATATGACGTGGTAACACTATAACACTGCACCTGACGTCCGGCAGGTCCACGTCAGCAGACTTGAGCAGGTAGTCAAAAGCGGCATCCACCTGCAGCCACATGCAGCACATACATGCATGGCAGCAGCAGAATGATCTGCATCAGGCAAGCTGACCTGGCCAGCCAGCACAGGAGCGGGAGGCAGCCAAACACACTACCAGCCTGCAGGTGCTGATACTGTTGTCAGGTGGCTGTGCAGGCGACTGGAAAAGTGCAGAAGCAATGCAGCCACAACCAGTGTACTTTGGTGCAGTCGCCTGCTGGCAGCAGAAGCAGCAAGCGAGCCAGCACACAATGCCATCCCATAGCGCAGTCGCGCCTGCACACAGTGCAAGCAGCACAGCGTGCACACCCGGCGCTGCTGCTCCAGCTGCTATTGACGCCGCTGCTGCGCTACACATCACACGCCTGCTGCCCCGCCACGCACCTGCAGCAGGCCCCTGCCGTATGTCAGCACAGCATCAGGCGCAGCACCACCCAGCGGCTGGCAGGTGGCTTCCACGGCCCTGCGCACCCGGTTTGGGCTGATCCACTGCTTGCCGGAACCTGCTGCTGCTGCTGCTGCCGGATCACTGCTGCTGCTGCTGCTGCTGCTGCTGCTGCTGCTGCCCTTGGGCCCTGCTGCTCCGTGTGCTTTGAGGCCTGACAGGATCAGCGCTATGCCGCCAGCTGCGCAGGGGCTCGCCATGCTACAGTAGGAGCAGCAGTGGACGCAAAACACGTTATCAGAAGCAGCGTCAGCAGCATGTCGCGCAGGTTTATAACATGCTGCAGTCATAACCAGCCCAGCAGGACGCAGCCAGGGCAGAGGTAGGGTTGGAACCCAACTGGCAGCGCTGCCATTGCTCACGAACGGCCAGCAGGTACATACATGCGCGCAAAATGCAGAAGCGAGTGCTGCTGCTGCTGCTGCTGCTGCTGCTGCTGCTGCTGCTGCTGCTGCTGCTGCCCCTACCTTGTGCCATTCATCAGCTGCCGCTTCTGCAGCGTCCAGCCGGGCACTGTAGACACACAACAACGCAGCAGCAAGACGCGGTACAGTCTAGGTCTTGAGGCTTTGGGGTTGTTGAGGGACTGGCACTACATCAAATAGCATGAGCACCAGCAGCACAGCTACAGGCGGTGCTTGCTGCCATTGCAATGTGCCGTACAGCGTATCATCACCCACATCCGTACATAAACGATCACTCAAGCACCCACTAGCCAAGCCTGGGCTCGCCGGCCATGCTGTGGATGCAGCGCTGTGCCGTGCAGCTGCCGGCAAAATTGCAGAGCCTAATGTGCTGCGCTTGTGTAAAAATGCTGCAACTGCAGGGGCAGGTTGCCTCACCGGGCGCGATGGCGCCTCCAGGGGCTGACAGTGCCACACCAATGTCACCATCCTGCGATAGCAGAGTTACGACACAGCAGCGCAATCAGTATCACGGCTTAGTTTACTATTGTAATAAGGAGTGCGCGAACTCTTACTGCTTTGCACACACACTACAACAGGTAAGCAGGCACTGCAACAGCCACACCAGCCGCAGCGCTCACATGTGTGGGCCCCCTGCTGCACCAGGTGTACTGCTGGCCCTGCATGGGGCACACAAACATTTGTGGCCCTAAAACCAAATACAACAGCCACGCAGACGCTACAACAGCCACACCAGCCGCAGCGCTCACATGCGTGGGCCCCCTGCTGCTCCAGGTGTACTGCTGGCCTTGCTGCAGCTCCTGCCGCAGGCTGTGCCCAGCAGCAGCAAGGTCAGGGCTCACGTAGGCGCCTATGCCCAACAGGGCACTGCTGGTGCCTCCTGGCGCACCAACTGTGCTTAGCGCAGGGCCTGCAGGGGCAGCAGCAACACGCAATACAGTGCAAGTCACGTGGTGATGTAGGCGCCGATGCCCGGCAGGGCACTGCTGGTGCCCCCTGACGCACCCACCATGCTCAGCGCAGGGCCTGCAGAGACAGAGGCGAGCAAGACATATGATTTGTGTGGTGGTGTAAGCAGCAGGTATGCACTGCTGGTGCCTCCTGGGCGCCCACCGTGCTCAGCGCAGGGCCTGCGGGGACAGGATCTGGGGGCAGGTGAGAGGATGTGTGGGGTGTGATTTGAAGTGGCAAAGGCAGCAGCCAGGTCAGGGCTCACGTACGCGCCGATGCCCAACAGCGCACTGCTGGTGCCGCCCGGAGCACCCACCGTGCTCAGCGCAGGGCCTGCAGGGGCAAAAGGTTGGCGTTGCGACAAGGTTGCGATGTGTGTTACATGGTGATGTAGGCGCCGCTGCCCAGCAGTACGGCACCTGTTGCGCCAACTGTACTCAATGCAGGCCCTCCAGGGGGCAGGGGTAAGAAGCGCAGCATATTGACGTTGTGATTGTCAGCAGCAGCCAGGGCAGGGCTCACGTACGCGCCGATGCCCAGCAGCGCACTGCTGGTGCCACCTGGGGCGCCAACTGTGCTTAATGCAGGGCCTGCAGGGGCGGGGGCAAGCAAGACGTGCAGCTATGTGTGTTGTGTTAGGGTGTCAGCAGCAAGTGCGTGCTGCTGGTGCCACCTGGGGCGCCAACTGTGCTTAGCGCAGGGCCTGCAGGGGCGGGGGCAAGCAAGGAGCGTAGATACTTGTGTCATGTTGCAGAACGCCTGATGCACCAGAACTGCTGCGTGGAATGCACCCAAACCTGCTTCACTTGCGCTGCCTGCGCTGGCCACAAAAATGACGCCGGCCTTGCAGCAACAGCAGTAACAGGCACAGCATAACACCTGGCCTGCTGCATTGACAAACCCTGCTCACCTGCATTGCCTGCGCTGGCCACGAAGATCACTCCGGCCTTGTGAACGGTCTCAGCAGCAATGTCGATGGCGCGCCCCACATCAGCGCGGGAGGCGGGCTGCGGCAGCAGCAGCGGCAGCAGCAGTACCATATGTGCACATCAGCATTACCGCATGCACCGCATCAGCAGTACGGCATGTGCCACAGCAGCAGTACGGCATGCGCCACGGTGATGTGGCAGGCATGGTGTTTGGTGAGCATGTGAGCAAGATGATTTGCCCTGCCTCGCCGCAGCTGCTGCTGATGAGCTTAGCGTTCTCAAAACGGACATGCCATGCATTGCTGTGATCTTTCATTGGCCCCACGTGCAGGACACTCAATGATCAAACTGCCTGCCTGGCTCGCAGCAACCACTGCGCAGCACGCAACGAATGACCGCCATTTGTTGTGTCCTTTGTGGTTCGTAAAACTCGTTGCATGCTTTTGCCGCATGACATGAGCATCACAAGCAACTTGACCGCACCGCACCGCACCTCGCCGTAGCTCATGTTGATGATGTCTGCTCCCGCCTCCATGACCGCCGCCAGCGCGCGCACCAGCCCCGTGCCCGTCTCCATGCTGCCCAGGCGGCTGTCGCCGATCTTGCAGGAAATAATTTGCGCGCCTGCACAGATTGAACGAACAAATTGAAGTGAGCACAGCAGGCAACGAAGACAATGCTCAGCATGTTTACCTCCATAGGAAATTGTGCCAACATTGTCGACGCTCTTGCGGGAGATAATCTGAGCTCCTGCGCAGGCGGGCACAGCAACCGGAGAGCATGAATGGCCGCAGATGTTGCACTGAAAAAGCAATGCTTTTGCCAGGCACATGCTGCCAATCATGCAGAAGTTGATTTAGATGCTTGCACAGCCAGACGCAGCAGGCAGATGCCACAGCCAGATCCCATCCCCCACATTCATATCACGACATTCACATCACGACAGCAGAAGATCAGCAGCAGTCACTGTGTATAACACATAGCAAGCCAGCACCACATGCACCCCATAGTGATGGGCTGCTGCCGCCGCTGCTGCTGCTGCTGCTGTACTTCAATGCAGTGTTGCGCGTGTGCCGCCCACCTGGAGCCATGCCATTGGCTGCGGGGTCATCAGGGAAGTGAGCCGCTACAATGCCTGCACGCAGCGACAGCGCACAGCCGTCCTCAACATATGAAGGTGGCGAGTTGCACGACAAGCTGGTTGCATAGACAACACAACAAGAGCACAAGCATAGCTGAGGTGACTCTTGCCAATCTCTGGAAGTGAAGGGGGGCGATCTCACAAAACGCAGCCGGTGCATGTGTGCCAGAAAACCCTGCGGCTACCTGGCCTGCGCATGCAAAGGTGACACATGGATAGAACTGTACATATGCTGCCTCTACCACTGCTCTTTAAACTCCTGCTGCTGCACTAAATCGGTTGCCACCACATGCTCTCAGGCGACTGCAGCGGGCTCGATTGTCTACGGCAATCTGCGTTTTTGCTGCTGCTCACCAGCGACGTGTGTGCCGTGTGCGCCAGCGTCCACCACAATGCACAGCGTGTTGCCCTCGTCATACACCTGCCAGAGCAGCAGCAGCAGCAGCAGCAGCAACAACAGCAGCAGCAGCAGCAGCAGCAGCAGCAGCAGCAACAGCAGCGCTCGGTGTTGTGAAACTGCAGGCACTCATCCTGTGCAGCAGCACTCCTGGCAGCAGAAGCTCTGCAATCTTACAACACAACAAAGACAGCAGGGGCCCAAACATGCAGCACGCACCAGCAACATACAAGCCGCAGCAATGCGTGCTGGTGCTGCGCCAGCTACTGCGCCGGCTGCTGCGTCCCTCACCTTGAGTGCCTACAAGCAGCCATCCCAGCCGCTGCATCCCGCTGCGCGCGATCTAAGTATAGTTGCTGCCAAAGGCCTGGAATAGAAGCAGACAATGTATTTGGTGAGCATGACGCGCACCTCACCTTGACTGCGTACGCGCAGCCGTCCTGGCCGCTGAACTTGCCATATTGCCGCTCCTCTTTAAAGTCAGCCAGCGGCGTGAAATCAGCCAGTAGGCCCTGCCTTCTGGCACCCCCCTGCTGCTGCTGCTGCTCCTCATCCTTTTCATTGCTGCTGCTGCTGCTGCTGCTGTAGTCAGGGTACATGTCAGATGTGTCCAGGGCCACACGCCAGGTGGATCCATCATGCCACACCACGCAGTCCACCACAGGGCCTGCAGCAGCAGCAGCAGCAGCAGCAGCAGCGGCAGCGGCAGACACCTGATGAGACACTGTGCGGGCCTTCAGGATGACTTATGCAGTTGAGATGGACAAACATATAGTAACAGCGCGAGCGCATTGCATGCTGCTGGTTGCTCAGCACTGCAAGGCGCGCCGTCCATACTATCTGTGCACCACCATGCCATGTGCCTGCTTCACCTGGCCATCATCAACGCTAGGGCACCCCAACTCAACCTACCCACCCACCCACCACCCATATAACAAACCCACCCGCCCACCCAGCCACCCACCCTGCCCAACCACCTGGGTCATCATAGCTCTTCCAGCAGCACTCCAGGAATGTCAACCTAGCCTCAAGCTCCTGCTTAGTCGGACCACCAAACGGCTGCGCCGCTGTTATTGCACGCCTCGCGGCTGCTGCGGCTGCTGCGGCCGCCGCATCAGCATTGCAACCACCACCACTGCTGCTGCTAGCACTATCATCTTGCCAGCTGTGTGCGTCACTGGACAGCTCTCCATTCTCCACAGCCAGCCACCCACCTGCATCGTCGTATGACTTGAAGCTGTCCTGCAGGTAGGTGAGCCGCGCCTCCAGCTCTGACTTGGACGGCCCAGCAGCAGCAGCAGCAGCAGCAGGCCTGGTGCCATCTGCTGCTGCTGCTGCTGCTGCTGCAGGCGCAGCTGGTGTTGCGCCGTCAGATAACGTGTTGCTGCTGCTGGCGGCTGCTGCTGTTGGTGGGGCCTTGGCGGCTGCCGCCAGCGCTGCTGCTGCTGCTGCCACTGCTGCACGCTGAGCCTCCTCAAAGGCCTTCTTGCGCTGCTCCTTCACACGCGTCTGCGGCAGGTGGTGCATTTGGCAGTGTGCATTTTGGCAGTGTGCATGTGACAGGGTGCAAATGGCAGGGCGCAAATGGCAGGGTGCATTTAACGGCATCCCCAGGACACACTGTGTTGGGCGGGTTCAGGGCCGCAGTCGTGCGTGCAAGCGTGTGTACCATCAAGCCGTTGACACCAGAAATGAGCGGTTGCTGTTGTCAACATGCTGCTAGAGGTGGATGCCTTAAAAACGCTCTCGAATACAACCCACCTGCAGGGATTCAGGAACAGCTCAAACAGCCTCCCCGCAGCCCACATGCCTCCCATGCACAACTATAAGGCAATCTCTGCCATTGATCACTATCTTAGATGGACGAATCTTCTGCCGGCCACTTCGCTCAAATGTCAACCTGGAGAATGCAACCTCTCTGTCAACAAACTCTCTGTCAAAACGCCACAAGCAATATCTATATACAGCAAATCACCCGCGCAACGCACCTGCAGCGGTTTAGGGAACAGCTCAAACAGCCGCCTGCAGCCCACATGCCACTGGCCGCTGGGGTTCACCCAATCAGGGTTCAGCCGCAGCCGCCGGCCTGCTGCCCCCGTGATGCAGCCGCCCTCATCTGCTGCTGCTATGGTGGAGGTGTCCACGTCACCGCTGCCTGTGCAGTCCATGACATCGATGATCTGGCAGCAGCAGCAGCAGCAGCAGCAGCAGCAGCAGCAGCAGCAGCAGTGGTCAAGGCTGTTAAGGATGAGCGTGAAATGATGCAGAGCCACTGCACGCACCTGCAAACTGCAGCAGCACCCCTGCACACACGCCTCACCCTCACACACAAGCTGCAGCAATCTGCAGCTGCCATCCACACACCTTAGGCTGGCCACCCAATCTGAGCTGCACACACCTAGCGCCTGTACACACCAGACACCGCACACACACCAGAGTGCTGCCCGCACTGCCCTCCACACCTTGGGCTTGCCCTCACTGGTGAGCTGTAGCCCCGCAGCGCTGGGGTCCACGCCCCTGTCAAACACATGGCCCCTACACACGCACATAACACAACTGCAATTGCAATGCAGCACAACATTTGCTACCCACCTTGGGCTTGCCGTCTGTGGTGACCTGCAGCCCTGCTGCGCTGGGGTCCACGCCCGTGCCAAAAACATGGCCCTACACCCCCACAGAACACAGCTGCAATTGCAATGCAGCACAACATTTGCTACCCACCTTAGGCTTGCCATCTGTCGTGACCTGCAGCCCCGCAGCGCTGGGGTCCACGCCCGTGCCAAACACATGGCCCGTACACACACAGAGTGACACTGCAGCTGGCCCAAAACACACCTTGGGCTTGCCGTCTGTTGTGAGCTGCAGCCCCGCAGCGCTGGGGTCCACGCCCGTGTCAAAACACGCCCCCCCTTGCGCACATCATTTTGAGCTACTGCAGCTGGCCCAAAACCCACCTTGGGCTTGCCATCTGTGGTGACCTGCAGGCCTGCAGCGCTTGGGTCCACGCCGGTATCGAAGATGGCCACCACCACGCCGCGCCCATCACACTGCGGGTGCTGATCCAGGAAGCGCAGCGCGCCTGAGGAGAGATGATTTAGGAAGCAGCAGCAGCAGCAGCAGCAGCAGCAGCAGGTGTTACATGTGTAGAAGCAAAAAACAGCCGTCACACTGCGGGTGCTGCTCCAGGAAGCGCAGCGCGCCTGCGGACAGTTGATTACACAACGCAGCAGCAGCAGCAGCAGCAGCAGCAGCAGCAGCAGCAGCAGCAGGTGCGTGCAAGTATCAGCCGTCACACTGCGGGTGCTGCTCCAGGAAGCGCAGCGCGCCTGCAGAGGGATTAATTAGAGAGCAGCAGCAGCAGCAGGTGTACACAAGTGTCAACAGCAATCAGCCGTGATGCTCTTGGTGCTGCTCCAGGAAGCGCAGCGCGCGTGAGCAGAGGTGGGGAAACAAAGCAGCAGCCGCAGCAGGTGCGCACACGTGTTGCAGCCGATGAGTCGCTACAGTGCACATATTGTTTAGAAGGCGCAGCGCGCCTGGGGGAGATGCATTCCTAGCAAGCTGCTGAGCAGCGTGAGTCTGAAACGCACCTATCTCTGACTTTGGCATTGCGCCAGCAAACAGCTGCAGTGCGTCTCCCAGCGATGAACCTGCTGCTGCTGCTGCTCCTGCCGGGCGCTGTGCCATGTCTTGACTACCTGCAGCGCTGCTGCTGCTGCTGCCACTGCCAGCTACCACTGACTGCTGCGCAGTAGGTGCCTTGCTGCTGCTGGCGGATTGCCCCTGCTGCTGCTGCTGCTGCTGCTGCTGCAGCTGCTGCTGCTGTTGTGGTCTAGGCGGCTTTGGTTTCAATGGGTGACTGCTGGCGCCAGTGCTGTTGCTGCTGCTGCTGCTACTGGTGCTGTATACGGTGGCGTTGTGCACTGCAGAGCACTTGACTGATGCACGGGCAGCGGTCCTGCACAGACATCAAGGTGCAATGACAAATGCAGCATAACCCAAGACAATCCAAGCAGCACAAAGACGTCTCTGCAGACAGGCGCTTTGCTATAAATTGTCCCATTGTTGAGTGGTTGTGTTGCTCCAGTACAAGAGACAGCGCACAAGAAATGCACAACACAGCTGCGAAGCAGACAAGAAGGCAGCAGGCTGGATCTGTTACCTGAACGTCTGGCGTGTTACTGACGTGGCGACACGGCTGCAGGTGCTGCCGAGGCGTGATCTGCTGCTTGTGTTGAGGGCAGGTGTCCTCACAGCAGGGCTGGCTCTCATCTACCACGATCACCGCGCATGCGCTGAGCTTATACACTCGGAGAGAGATAAAATTGAATTTGGGTTGCGTCAAACAGCAACAACCCGCTTATCTGCAAGCAAGACGCCCCAGCAGGTACACCAGGCAAAAGCCTAGAGCGGGCATGCGGATCGTGCAGCAACACAGGATTAATCACGCCTGCAACTTCGTCAATGGTATCACTTAAATAAGCACAAAGGTTATACGGCAAACCCTTGTGCTGGGCGCGTAAGCCCTACCACCAGTTGTGGTCCACCTACATCCCTCTGGGCACTTGACCCTTGTTAAGCCAGGCCAACTGCAGCCCGGATGCCACCTTCAGCACGTTATTGCACCATGACGTTACAGCCCTTCCATGCTCATAGCACTCCAAAGACAGCACAACTGCTGCTGCAACTTGCCATGCGCGACGCTGCAGCTAGCTGTGTTCAAGTACAGTGTACCGCAGGCTGCTGGCCCAGCACCCCAATGGGGTAGCTGGGCAGCTGCAGCAACTGCACCCTCTGCCACGGCTGCGACAATCGGCAGAGACAAATGGTTGAAAGTCTAAGAACGCTGCAAATGTCTGTAAAAAAGGCACACTACAGGGCAGCGTGTGTGTGACTAGACTGATGGCAAACTGCGCCCATCTATTCTTCTGCTACCAAGCAGCCATGGGCAAAGCAACCTCAAAGCAACTGCTAACTGCTTGACAACAACAGCAAGCATGCACATGCAAATGCCAAAGCACTTGTTTCAAAATGAGTAGTGCAAATCACACTGTGGCATCACTTCTCCACCAATCGGTGCTTCTCCATTGCTAATCACCACTTCATCCTGCATGAGTTACTTGACTGCTGTACAGCGTGCAAGAGCACAACCCCACACAAAGCACAATCAACTGCACGGCCGCCACTGCTCAACCGCCCCTTGCGCACAATTGCGCTGGTGCACAGCGGCTGGTACACTTTGCTCTCAGAGCTCGTTCCACAGCGCCACGGATTGACAGCAAGGTGCGCAGCTGTGCATTTATCTTGTATAGAATTGTCTGTTTACAGCTTTGCAGCATCCACAGCAGGCAGCAAATCAGCCACCTGCACCACCACCTTGCCGCTGCTGGCGCCACACTGCAGCCTCGCTACTGCATCAGGCACTGCACCAAAGCCCTGGGAGCGCCCCGCACAGCTTCACTTTACAGCGGCCTCAACGGCCGGCAGAGACTCGGCAAGTTGCACCACCACCTTGCCGCTGCTGGCGCCGCCCTGCAGCCTTGCCACCGCATCAGGCACTGCAGCCAGCCCAGTGAAGCGATCAGCACAGCTTCATTCACAGCTTCGCGGCCTCTGCGGCTGGCAGAAACTCAGCCAGCTGCACCACCACCTTGCCGCTGCTGGCACCACCCTGCAGCCGTGCCACCGCATCAGGCACTGACCCCAGCCCAGTGAAGCGCTGACTGTCCAGGGCCACTGCCAGCTGCCCTGACTGCACCAGCGCGCACAGCCGCGCCAGGTGGGGCCTGCACAGCAGCAGCAGCGGCAGCAGCAGCAGCAGCAGCAGCAGCAGCAGCGGCAAGAACACATATGAGGTCTCGTTGTGTTTGGTGTACAGCAATGAGCAGCAGCACACGCGACAGTGCGCATGCATGCACACGATCTTGTGCCTTACAGTTGGCATCGCGCCTGGAGCAAGCACAGCAGCTGCCAACAAACATCACCCAAACCATGGCTTGCATTCGCACTGCAGGTGACCTGCACATCTACATGCACGTACAGCAATGCGCCACATGCGCTCCCAAACCCGCTCACCCCCAGAGCCTGGCTGTGCGCAGCAGGAAGAAGCCGCCACCGCCACACCATCAGCACACACAAAAACAGCACGCACATGCATGTACTTTGCTATATCATGCTAGCTTTCCCCAAAACCTGGGGCACCCACCCCCAGAGGCTGGCGTAGCGCAGCAGGAAGAAGCCCGCCACTGCCGCACCAGCAGCACTCGAGAATATACCACAAACGTATAAACACTGCTGTAACATGCTTCACATTGCTTGATAAAGCTACATTTCCCTGCACCTCTCACTCACCCCCACAGGGCAGCATATCTCAGCAGGAAGAAACCTGCCACTGCCGCATTCTTCCAGAGCAGCTTCTCAGGCAGGCCCGCGTGAGCGCTGGGCTGCCAGCCCTCCGCATACGCGCTCATCATGCCGATGATGATGAGCGTGCCTTTGGGGGCTAGTGCATCCACACACAGCGCAAACATGTCGCCACCCACAGACTGCGGCGTAGCAACAGCAGGATGCGAGAAGGTGTGGCAGGGTGAGAAGGAAAAAGCGGCGGCTGGAGCAGCAGCAGATGAAATTGAAGTGGGCGCAAAGGCTTGCTGCAATGTTGACATGGGGGGCTGCTCATGCCGATGATGATGAGCGTGCCTTTGGGGGCTAGTGCATCAACGCACAGCGCAAACATGTCGCCGCCCACAGACTGCAGCACGGCAGCAGGGTGTTCAAAAGCAGGATGGACACCAGTGAGCATGCGGCAGCAGTGGCATCAGTAGCAGAAGAAGTTGAAAAGGTTTCAGGGGTGTTGCATGTCACACAACATGCTGACGGTGACCAAAGCGTGCCCGCAGATGTTACTCTGTGAAACTTCTGTTACATTTTCAAAACACACAGATCGGCTGCAACACATCGCCCACACCTAACCTTGGGCACAAGAAACGCCAGCCCTGTTTCTTGCTTGATCAGCAGGCTTTCACCTCTTCCAGGCCTCTGCTGCTACCTGCTGTGTGTTTGCTGTTCGTGTTGTAAACTCGCTTACACATGGCATGCAGTCATCTGAGCGAAACAGTCATTGTGTCACTTGCTTGGTCCCGGGCCCCACCTCGTAAATGAGGTCTATGCCAGCCGCGTACTCCTGCTTCAGCACCGCCTTCACCGACTCAGCCCTGCAGCAGCAGCAGCAGCAGCAGCAGCAGCAGCAGCAGCAGCAGCCAGGCATGAAAACGGCAGCAGTGTTGGCTGTGCTTGCACTGATATATGTAACACTGCCGCCAACATCAGCCAGCACGCCGGCGTCTTCACCACCACCACCACCACCACCACAGGCAAGCCTGGCAGACACAACCCACCTAAATCTGTTCCATGCCCTGTTCCAATCAACAACCCATGTCACATGGCATGTCACATGTCACATGCTACCACTCACTTGTAGTCGATAACGCGGTCCACGCCCAGCTGCCGCAGCAGCGCAGCCTTGGCAGGCCCGCCGCACGTGGCCACCACATGGCAGCCAGCAAGCTTGGCCAGTTGCACAGCAAACTGCCCAGTGCCGCCCGCAGCAGCCGTCACCAGCACCGTCTTCTGCTTCTGCGACTTATCGCTGTTACTAACCGCCATATGACTGTTATTTTTGTTGTTACTTTTGGGGAGCTGCAGCCGCCCGACCTCTTCCAGTGCAATGGAGGCGGTGAGGCCGCTGGTGAGAAGAGCCACTACCTCGGGTGCTGCGCAGGGCACTGGCAGTGCGCGGCGCGCCTGCAGCACTGCATATTCTGAGAAGCCGCTCTCCATGGTGGCCACAGCAGACCCCACTGGCAAACCTGCGGTGCATGCAGGAGGTGAAGCGCAACACAGCCGTGTCAGTGGCAGCAGCAGCAGCGGCAACGGCTGTAAAAGGTGCGAAGTGCCTGCAGCAGTGCATATAGAGAAGCCGCTCTCCATGGTGGCCACAGCAGACCCCACTGGCAAACCTGCGGTGCATGCAGGAGGTGAAGCGCAACACAGCCGTGTCAGTGGCAGCAGCAGCAGCGGCAACGGCTGTAAAAGGTGCGAAGTGCCTGCAGCAGTGCATATAGAGAAGCCGCTCTCCATGGTGGCCACAGCAGACCCCACCGGCAGGCCTGCGGTTGAAGCAGACACAGACAAAACAGTATCATCAGCGGCAGCGGCAGCAGCAGCAACAATTGATGGGACTAGCTTAGCAGGTGCAGAAGAATTCTCAAAAAAACCAGCGACACTGCCCGGAGGCACCGGCCTGCACGCTGATGTACCTACAGGGACGCGTTCGAACTCCACTAAACAGCAAGAAAGCAGCGCAAGCCTCAACCATAGGCAACAGCTGTACCGGCCAGCCACCCCACCTGCTGCTGCATCTGCTGCTGCTGCCACCACGATGCCCACACTCTCAAAGCCAGCATCATACGGCAGCGCCGCCTTGGCTGCAGCTGCACTGCCATGGTACCTGGCAGCAGACCATTCAACACAGAGCAGCACAGAGGTCAGTGCTGCAGGCTTCCAGCATTGGTGTAGCTGATGTGGTACCTGGCAGCAGACCATGCAGCACAGAGCAGCACAGTGCAGCATGGCACATCACACAGATGAGATTAATGCTTCAGGCTTCCAGCATTGGTGTAGTTGATGTGGTGCTGCAGGCAGACAGCAGACACGCCACAGCACAGCACAGCATGGTACAGCGCAGAGAGGCGATCAGTGTGCTGCAGCTTCCAGCATTGGCGTGGATGGTGCAGGGTAGCAGACACGCAGCACACAGCAGGACAGACGCCAGCGCATCACACAGAGGAGGGCAGTGCGCAAACTTTGGCAACTCTGTAGTCCATTGTGGAAGGTGCATGCAGGCAGGGGAGACGCAGACTGGAAGACACTGCCACATGGCCGCCACCTGCAGCCGCGCTGCGATGGTGTGCGAACGAGAGCACCAAACAAAACTGCGTGTCCAGAAACGGCTTCACAAAGGCTTAGACTGTTGACTGTTGTTGTTACGCTGATTCACAATAGCAGTAGAATTTTTCGCGCGCACCTGCCGGAGGTGTAGTTGACGTCGCTGGCGTTGATGCCCACAAACAGCCGCCGCACCAGCACGGTGCCTGCAGAGGACAGGGGCGCCCAGCGCATTGAGTACGGCAGAGTTGGGCCACACATGCACAGCCGGCGGGTGTGTTTATTCGCTGCTGGGTATGCACAGGCAATGAATGGTGTGTGCGAACTTGGGCATGAGTGTACCAGGCAGCACAGCCACTCCTTCACGTTCGGTCAAGGATCTACTTACTTGACAAATGCCACACAGCACACGCTGACCATGCAAGCACCAGCGTGCACATCCCCAAGCACACAAAGCACACACCAACACTGCAGCAAGCACAGCACTGCCGCAAACACCCATACAGTGCCAAGAGCAGCAGCACGCACCTGCAGGCAGCTGCGCAGGCAGCGGCAATGGCACCGTCACCCGCTGCACTGCCTCTGCAAACTTCACACTGAGCCGCACCACCTGCAGCTTGCTGTAGGTTTCAGGCAGCGGCTGAGCCGCAAAGTCCTGCATGGCGTTGCGGCTGCTAAACCTCGCCATGCTGGCTGCACTGGCTGCTGCTAAGGCGCTCACTGGCTGCTGCTTGCCGCTGCTGCTGCTGCTGCTGCTGCTGCTGGTTAGGCTGTTAGATGTAACTACGCGAGCGCCTGTCTGCTGCAGGGCGCCGTGCGCAGGGTTTGCAGCAAATGGGTCCACTACAGTGCCATTCTGCAAAGCAAACAGCAGCAGCCAGGGCAGCAGCAGCAGCAGCAGAAGCAGAAGCGGCAGCATCACAACATTAAAGTGCTAGACATGAGCCTTCACCTGCTGCTATGCAACTGGCATTGCTGTGAAGCGCTTCCACAGCTGCAGCATGGAGACAAGGTGGTTGCATGGTGTTGGCCAGGCAAGCACATGCATGCCACCCATGCGTTCCACAACAGCAGCCTGCCGTGCATGTGCCGGCCACATGCAACCACCACACCCACCTGCAGCACCAGCCACACGCAGCCCCCGCCAGCATAGGCCTCCCTGAAAAGCATCCGCCGGCACTGCTGCTGCTGCTGCTGAATGACACATGGCAGCTGAGTGGGCAGGCAAGCTATCTCAAC
>RWJK01001609.1:2320-18124 GCA_004335835.1 Scenedesmus sp. ARA3 | reverse complement strand
ATGCGCGCACCCACCTGCAGCAGCAGCCACACGCAGCCCCCGCCAGCATAGGCCTCCCTGAAAAACACCCGCCAGCCCCGCAGCCCTCCCTGCCGCCGGATCACGCATGGCAGCTGAGAGGCCAGGCAATCTCAACAACATGCATGTAACTTCATCCGGCATGCAACCCAAACGCGCGCACCCACCTGCAGCAGCAGCGCCACACAGCCAGCGCCAGCATAGGCTTCTCTGAACGGCACGCGCCGGCCCCGCTGCGGCAGCGGCGCTGCCAGCTGCTGCTGGATGACACCTACAACCTGGCTGGGTTGCAGCAGCGGCTGGCCAAACAGGGGCCCCATCATGGCCTTAGCTACCTCTGGCTGATGCTGCAGCATCACCTGCACCTGCACGGCAAGATGCAGGAAGCCCCGTTGTGTGAGGGGCAATTGCGGACTGGCTTTCTCTGCTTTATCAACACATCAAACTTGCTTGCCGTTACACAGCTGCGTTTGACACCCAAATGGCCCTGCGCAGTTCTGTAGCGCCCACAGTCCTAAGGACTGGGACAGCAGCAAGGACAGGTCAACTCTTGTCAACTCTGCCTCACCAGAGGGGTGTCCACATACTGCGGGCACACAGCCGCCAGCTATATGCCGTGCCGCCTGCATACACCACCTACACAACAGCAAGTGCCATGCAGTACCAGCCCAGACCAACACATCTCAGGGTGCTCACTAGAGGGGTGTCCACGTACTGCGGGCGCACTGCAGCCAGCTGTATGCCGTGCAGCCTGCACACACCACTGACACATGGCAGTAGCCAGCCACAGCAACAACAGAGACACGCAGCCTTGCACACTTCTCACCAGTGGGGTGTCAACGTAATGCGGGCACACTGCTGCCAGCTTTACACCAGGCAGCCTGCACACACCACTGACACATGGCAGCAGCCAGCCACAGCACCACCCATAGACATGCACACTTCTCACCAGAGGGGTGTCCACGTACTGCGGGCACACTGCAGCCAGTTGGATGCCGTGCGGGGCCAGGCGCGGCGCCAGCGAGCGCACAAAGTGCACCACGCCTGCCTTGGCTGCTGCGTAGTAGGGGCCCGCAGTCATGGGGAAGATGCCTGCGGGCGGCAGCAGCAGCAGCAGCAGCAGCAGCAGCAGCAGCAGCAGCAGCAACATCATCCAGGCAGCCAGACAGCAGGCAAAGCTCGTCGGTGCAAGCGCTAGTATTGCCAATACAAGCGGGGAAATGTATGCCCCATAGAAGCATTTGAACACTGCGCTGGCTATTCGACACCAGCGGCAGCTGCTAACACACTACACTGCTGACAGGCAGCTGTGCGTGGCCCTCTTGCATGCAGAACCGCCCCTTGCGTGCGCTTCTCTCCTCTGCCACGCACCAGCCGCTGCACCTGCTGGCCCCGCTGCGGTGTGCCTGCTGCCAATGTCACAGCCGACGCGCGTACTGCTGCAGCTGCTGCTGCTTCTGTTGCTGCTGCTACTGCTGCTGCGGCAGCCGCACCAGCCGCTACGCTCACTGCGCCGTACCTGCTGCTGCTGCTGCTGCTGCTGCTGCTGCTGAAGCGCAAAATGCTGCTGATGTTGCTGCTGCACCCAATTCACCGCACCTGCTGCTGAAGCCAGTGTGATGATGCGGCCTCCCTGCCCCCGCTGCACCATCAGCTGCGCCAGCAGCCTCGCGCCGCTGACCACAGCCCTCAGGTCCACATCCAGCGTCTTCTCAAGGGCCTCTGTGGCTATGGCCGGGTCCAGGTAGTCCCCTCGCTCCCCAATGCCTGCATTGAGCACTGCAACGTCTAGCCCGCCAAACCTGTTGACAGCAGCAGCAGGCGGCATTTGCTCAGCTTGTCTCTTGTTTCTGTACGGCCTGGAAAGTCCCTTCATCCCTGCGCACCTGCGCGTGCACCCACCTGCATCGCCAGCGTGTGCGTGCAGCTGGATGAATGCACCTGCCAGCCCCTGCAGTTCATCACACGCCTTGCCACTGACTGCTGGCAACGACCCCAACACCCATAAGCTGCCATTGCTGCGCCACGCAATGTAGCCACATCACCAATCAAAGCACAGGTCGCCTCCTTGACATGCAGCAGCAGTTGCTGTGCTGCTGCTGCTGCTGCTGCTGCTGCTGCTGCTGCTGCTGCTGCTGCTGCTGCTGCTGCTGCTGCTGCTGCTGCTGCTGCTGCTGCTGCACAAACACATGCTGGGGCGCTCACCTGGCGACATGCTCCCGCACTGCGCGCTCCACTGCGCTGTTGCTGCACACGTCTGCTGCACACACCAGCACATCAATGCCGTGTGCTGCCTGCAGTGCTGTGCGCTGCTCCAACAAAGCTGCTCCATCTATGTCGATCAGCTGCAGTTGCACCCAACGGCAGCAGCAGAAGCCATGTCATGTGACTGGTTAGGCATCAAACGCGAGCCATAAGCAGTAGCGGTGCATAGGAAGTTGGCATTGGTGAGGCTTATCTCCATGCATAGCTCAACGCAGCTCTGCACAGCCTGCCACACCACCACACCATGCGGACACACAGCTGCATGCACATGCACCTGCAGCATGCAGCAGGCTATCAAATGCTGAGCCCCGATCCTGGTGTAAACAGAGCGGTGCCAAGGCGAATGCGTGTGCTGCAGCAGTGTTTCTGTTGCAGCATGGGACCACAGTCCCTGCACCGGCAGTACGGTACGCTGCCTTCTAGGTTGCATTAAACAACAACATTTCTTTTCATTATGATTGATATCGATTCAAGGCGTGCCAGGTTGCACCAAACAAGCAGCAGGGCAGTTGAGGGCAGCATGCACCTGCAGCCTGCTACTGCTACTACACCAGCAGCACTGCTCACTGTGAGGTTGTAGCCCTGCTTGCCTAACTCCTCGCACAACGCCTTGCCGATTCCAGTAACAGTGCCTGTAACCAACGCAGACTTCATTCTGTTGGACCTCCTTCGACAGCGGTGGCAAGTTCTGTGCTGGTCACCAGGTGCGTGTGGTCCTGGTCAGTGGCCAAGTGTTTAAGGTCCTGGTAAAGCAAATAAACTGCATCAGTTAACCAAAGTCAAAATTGATCAAAGAATACACTCGCCGTATCCCTGGCAGAGCCGCTGTAACATGTCGTTGCACACCTGGCACCTTGATTCGGCACACACGGCCTGTGCATGGTTGCACGCATCGCACTCAGCACATGGCTGACATGCTTCTGCTTGCAGCCTTACCCTCTTCGCCCTTTATGTACACGAAACAACGCGAAGTTGGCGCTCTTTGCTTCAGCAGCAGCTTATGATCTGCAAAAGTGAAGTTCTCAAGTAATTTAGATGGCAACCAAAAATGCATCCAAGCTTGTAGCAGCACCTGGGCACTAGGCAACAAAGCCTGCTCTTCAAGTCTCAACTTGCGATCGCGGGCGCCATGGACTCCGGTAAGAGCCTTGAACTTTTTCATCACGACCCTCGATGTTGTGCGCTTGTCTGTTGCCTTGTTGGCATCATGGCCAGTTGTTGCTGTCTGCAGCAGCACCAGCACCCCCACCAGCAACAGCAAAAGCATAGCTGTGAACATGTTGAGGTGCTGCTCACCTAATTGGTTGCATATTGCTTTTAACAGTCAGCAGCGTCGAATGTGGCACCTGCAACTCAGCCCAGCACCAGTTGAGGCAACAGCAGCAGCATGGCGGGCTTTCAAGCTGGAAGCAAGCAACGCGTAGAACACGCACTGCACACACCACCTGCAAAAGCAATCAGACCGGCCTGTCTCACTATTGTGCTGCGCACGTTGCTAGGACACACAGCTGCCGCAGTCACTGCGTGACCACTGCCTGGCTGGCACTGCATACTCACAGCCACACTCAATGCCGTGTGGCGCGGTGTGTGGCATCAACCTGCTGCAATAACTCTTCACCCACTGCCAACCAAACCCTCATACTCACTGTTGTGCCGCACATGCTGCACTGCAGGCGGCGGCAACCTGGTCATGCTGCCGCGCGACGCGCCCACCGACGTGCTCAATGAGCTGCAGCTGGTGCAGGACTTTTACGGCGCTGACACGCCCGCAGACCACCAGCGAGTGATGGCGCTGTTTGCGCCCAATGCGCGGCTGGACCTGCCGCAGATGTTTGTGGCAGGCAGGGACAATATCTCAGCGGTTATGTTCTACGCCAAGTGCTTCGTTGCAGACATAGATATTGAGCCGTATATGGTGGAGGTAGCAGCGCCGGGAGCAGCGGGAGCAGCAGGCCACGCGCATTACACCGCAACTGCCAGCACAGCTCCCACCAGCAGCACGACTAGCACAGACTCTACCAGCAGTACCTGCACCAGCGCAGCAACCAGCAGGCGGCGCCGACCCTCAGGCAAGCCACCAAAGGCACCATCAGCAGGCGCAGCAGCAGCAAATGGAACTGCAGCAGCAGCAGGTACCAGCGGCGGCAGGTCGCGGCTAGGGCGCAGCAAGCAGCAGCAGCAATCGCAGCAGCAGCCGCTGCTGCAGCAGCACCCGCTGCTGAGCAGTGACGTGCAGCCGCGCAGCAGGGGTGGGCGGCAGCAGCAGCACCACCATAGTGATCAGACGACCACTACAGACCAGTTTGATGGCACAGCACAGAACCAGTCTGCGCAGGTGAGCAGTGTACTGTGGCAGCACACAGGAGTGGTCCTCAAAGCTGTGAGCAGCAAGAGCTGCCAGGCTTATTGTATACTGTGGCAGCACATGTTGATTGTTCGCAGAGCTGCGAGCAGCAGCAGCAGTGTGCGCGTTGTGCATGCACGTCTGTTTGCACAGCAGCGGCATGCTGTCCGGCAGGCTGGTGCAGCTAGCGGCACCTGGCGCGCCAGCAGCTCATGCAGGAGCTTTGCTTGCAAGCACTTGCTCAGCTTGTGGAGCACACGGCAGCCAGCAATGCCCCAAAGGCAAACTTTTCCTTTCATCATGTTGTCGATCCACAGTCACATGCTGTCGCGTACACTGACCGCGTATGGCTGTTGCCCTGCTGCGTGCTTGCGCAGGTGCCGTCGAGCATGTCGCGCACGCACGTGTACGCAGTAGCCACCATCACGCCCAAGGCGCTGTCGCGGCTGCTGACACTCAACCTGCTGCCGAGGTAGGCGCCACAGTAAAAAAGCCAACAGCAGTAGCGTGCGCTGGCAGCAGCAGCAACACGGACAGCAGACTGCACACTGGCACAGCGTACAGTGTGTGGAGTCTTAGCAACAGCAGTGAAGGATTACTGTCTCGCTCAGCGCAGACTCTGGCGCAGCCATCCTCTTCTGGAACCATATCATGTTCCTTGTGTTGTCCTGCCAGGTTTGCCTGCGCATATTCATCATGCTTTGGCTCAGCGATCACCCCTTGACACTTGTACTGTTTTGTGCAGGGAGATCCACCTGCACACGCGCATCACGCTTTGGCTCTGCCATCGCGCCGTCAACACCCCACTAAGCATTGTTGTGTTCGTTTAGGCCCGCAGGGAGGTCTACCTGCCCACGCGCATCACTCTTTGGCTCTGCCATTTCACCCAAACATCCCATTACTTATACCACCATACTGTCTTTCATGCCCGCAGGGAGATCCACCTGCGCACGCGCATCACGCTGCTGTGGGACGACGAGGCAGGCGAGGTGCTGCTGCTGCAGGAGCGGCCCGACAACCTGCCAGTGGGCCTTGTCCCAGGTGGTCTGAAGCGGGGGCTAGGCCGGCTGCTGGGCTACGCCTCCACACGCAGCCAGTGGCTGATTGGGCGGCTGACTAACACGCGGCTGCTGGCGGGGCGCTGGCCCGGGCTGGCGCAGCTGTACGGCACGGGGCTGTGACAGCAGCGCAGCGCACGAGTGCAGCAGGCGCATCTGGTAGTGCTGGGGATCAGGCTGCAGGTGGCTGCTGGCGGGGTGCTGGCCTGGGCTGGCGCAGCTGTACGGCACGGGGCTGTGACAGCAGGGCAGCAGCGCTGCGGATCGGCCAGCATGATTGCCGCAGGCGCATCTATCAGTGCTGGGGATCAGGCTGCAGGAGGCTGCTGGCGGGGCGCTGGCCTGGGCTGGCGCAGCTGTACGGCACGGGGCTGTGACAGCAAGGCAGCAGCGCTGCGGATCGGCCAGCATGATTGCCGCAGGCGCATCTATCAGTGCTGGCGATCAGGCTGCAGGAGGCTGCTGGCGGGGTGCTGGCCTGGGCTGGCGCAGCTGTACGGCACCAGGCTGTGAGCTTGTGGCAAACAGTTGTGACCGTCCCTGAGCCCTACAGGTATGGGCTGCGCCAACTGTCCCTGTATCTTGCAACAACTACAGTTGTGGCAAATTTCTGGGGCAGCGGCGGTGTGCGCATCGAGGTGTTGGGGTGCTCTGGGCCATGTTGTACTATGGTGGCAGTTTTGTGTGTGTTGCGAGTGGGTGTGCGCATGCTGCAGCAGGCCTGCAGGGTGCGAGGGAGAGCGCGGCTGCAGCTGCTGCGGATGCGGCATGTGTAACATGCGCGCAGAGTGCGCTGTACTTGTTGGTATGTGTTAAAGGCGTGTGTGGGTGCTGTACTGCGGAGCAGTTTGATGTGGCCTAGGGGAGATTGAGTGCTGGAAAGCCCGCTGGCTTGTACGCTTCATGTGACCGGGTGTGCGGCAGGGTGTGTGTAGGTTATGCAGTGAGATGATGTCCCTGCGCGTTGCGTGCTTGCTTTGACTGTAGGCAGTGTGTGTAGCAACGAGAGAGCTGTGTGTTTCTTTGCGCGCTTGTCAGGGGCACAACCTTAACCTTGCAAGCGCAAGTGTGTGTAGTTAGCAGTTGGTAGTTGTACGTGTGTCGCTGGCTTGCGTAGTGTGCCTGGACAGCAAGCAAATATGGCACTGTCTGGCTTGACTGGGTGGCTTGACTGGGTGGCTTGACTGTGTGGCTTGATGAAGGCTTGACAGGGCAGCAGCTTTCTGTCTCTGGTAGAGTGGTACAGGTGTGGCCGCACATATCGCTGGTCAGGCGGCTGCTTGTGATGCACATGGCGATGGCGTGGTTGCGTGGTTGCACACATGCGGTATCGCGCAGCTTCAGCTGCAGCACAGCGCGCACTGTATGCTGCAACGGATGCGTGGCGTAGCGCCTGCAGGTGCGGCCCCCAGCTCTGCGCCTCTAGATTTGAAAGTGCAGGAACATGCCTGGTATGGCAGCAGCAGCAGCAGCGCTGCACTGCACTGCAAGCACTGTTTGGTGATGCTGCTGCTGGCGTGAGCGGCGGTGATTGGTGCTCTTTGTGCGAGCGCATTTTGCAGCAGCTCAGTTTTGGCGCGTATGCGCAAGCCAGCTTGTTTGACGAAGAAGAAAAGGTGGACGTGAGGCTGGTGCATCACACGCATTCTGCTGTGCCTGATAGATTCCCGCAGCTGCATGTTTTTGTGGCACAACACCTGTTGTTGTGCACAGGTGGCACCTGCTGTGGTTTTTGCACTCGTGACGACGACAGGCAGCAAGCTGATTGCTGCAGCAGTTTTGTTTGATGTGGTACGGCTACGTTGCTGTCATCAGAAGTTTGACGCAGTGATTGGCAGTGCCTGCATATACAGCAGCATGGCTGCGCCGTCCAGCCAGCCACCGTAAACAAGCAGGGTGGTTTGCTGCATGTTTGGAGATATCAACAGCTGGTCATTAAGCTGTGCACGCTTGGTTGCTCGCCTGTGCTCTGGCGTGTACATTTAGCTTCCAGTTCTCGTCTTTCATTGGTGATGAGCTGCCAGGGAGCTGATGTCTGACTGTGACCAGGTAGCCAGTGATGGACACGTGCACCTGGTGTGTAGTTGAGAGGGTCCCTTTCTCTTTGTAAAACCTGGCTGCTCAACTCTCTCAAACCAACTGACATGCGATTTCACGTTGTCAAGGCGCGCAACACACTGTGGACTCAACAGCAGGTCAAATAGAATGACAGAACCCCATGCTGCCAGGTTGCAAGTTCAACTTGAAGTTTCCAACCGGGGTCAATGCTTTGCCGGACATGCACCACTGGCACGGCATGAATGCAACCACACCACGTATTTGAGAACGAACAGCATCGGGCCCCTTACTGTACAGGAGGCTTTACGAGCACGGTCGCCATGTCAGCTGTGCAGCTGTCGTGCCCGCCCTTGCCAGCGTTGCGAACGGGTCACCGCCGTGCAGCTACCAGATGCCAGGCGGTATCAACCGCTGACAAGTAAGCTTCTGCATGCCGGCACGCTCAATGGGCGCCTCAGCTCTGAGCCCTCATGCAGGTGCTGATTGTGTTGCTGCTGCTGTTGCTGTTCAGCCTGTCCTCCACCGTATGCAACTCCGAAGTTTTGTATAATGAAACAGTGGTGCTTGGTCGAGGGTCTATCGTTTGCGTGCGTTTTTTGCCCGCCTGCAGGCACAGCACAGCCTCTGCTGTTCTGGGCTGGGCCACCTGCAAAGATCTGCGCTATGAGCAGCTACCAGTGCAGGTGCAGCAGCACCCGGAGTATGGCCGCTGCCTGGTGGCTGTGCAGGACATTGCAGCAGATGAAGTGCTGCTGTCTGTGCCAACAGACAGGGTGTTCGCCAGCCAGGTGTGACACACACCAGCAGGAGCATGTTGGGTGGGGCTGCAGGCAATTCAGATCACACAGCTGATGATGTTTTGTTAACCCAGCAGCGCAAGCAAGAAGTGGACTCGCGAAACTCCCTAACAGATGTCGCTTATAGCTGGCCTGCGCATGCCGTCAACAAATCATTCGCACCCGGCGCCTGGACTCCTCAGTCAAACATGCAGCACCTGCTGTGCCGCTTGTGACATTGTTCCCTGGCAACTTACATGTGTTTGGTTGCGCTGCAAACCGCAGGCAGCAGATGACTTGCAGATGCACTGGGCAGCTGAGATGGGCCTGCGGCTGCTGCAGGAGCGCCATGCACACCGCCACAGCAGCAGCAGCAGCAGCAGCAGCAGCAGCAGCAGCAGCGAGGGCTTTTGGGGCACTTGGGTTGACAGCCTGCCGGCAAGCGTAGTGACGCCGGTTGAGTTCACTGCGGCAGAGGTGCAGCAGCTGGTGATGCCCAGCGCTGTGCAGGTGGGGGCACCTGCGGGAAGGCAGCGCAGCAGACAAGTACAGGGCAAGCGGGGGATTGCAGAAGCTTGTGCAAATGCTACTGCATTACGCCCCTGCTCCATTCAACACCAGCTGTCCCGGCACTAGGTCGCCAACCGGCGGTTGCTAACTGACCGTCAAACACCTGCCAGTGCAGAGTCAAACACCTGCTGTAACAACAGCTGTAAATGATGCGCGAATGATGGCAAATTGGGGCACCACATGTGGAAGCCCTTCCTCAACTGCCATGCATGCCTCCAGCAGTCTGTCTGGGCCCGACCTCTGCGCACAGCACACAGCGCCAGGCAGCGACACATGCCTAGCACCCTGATAATGCCATTGACATGTTTCGTGTGCCCCCGCTCAGGCGGTGCTCAACATGCGTGCCTGCCTTGAGGACTGCTACTGCGAGCTGGAGCAGCAGCTGCAGCAGATCGGCTGCGGCTGGCAGGACTTCCTGTGGGCGGTGCAGGTGCGGCTGTTGGTGGTGGTGGTGGTGGTGGNGGGGGTGCAGCAGCTGTGGGCGGTGCAGGTGTGGTGGCGGGGCGGCAGCTGCAGCCACTGCAGGCGTGTGCTGTGGGTGTGGCCTGCTGTTGTGCTGCATTTGGCTGAGGCAGCAGGTGCAGTAGATGCGCACAACGCAATCTGGGTGCTAGGCAGGATCCATGTGGTTTAGCTGCAAGTACCAAACATCTACCTACCCGCCCGCCCGCCCGCCCGCCTGCCTGCCTGCCTGCTTGCTATCCTGCCAGGTACTGCACAGCCGCTGCTTCTTTGAGCCCACGTCGCAGCGACACCTGGCAGGTGGGTGGCTGCTGCTGCACAAGCAGCAGCAAAACGCGCAGGCGTTGCGCTCAGGGCAATTGAATCGGCAGCGCACGGCAGTGCAATGCACTGCAAGCCAAATGAGGTTTTACGCCAGCACATGTGGTACCTACATCGCAGCCGCATGCCTGATTACAACAATGACGTGACAACGCGGGTATCCTTGGCACACAACTGCACACGTACGCACCATTGCATGCGGTTGGCGGTGCTGTGCCCTTGCTGGCAGCACCTTGCGATTCACCGCTGTGCTTGCAGCCGGCCTCTTTTTTGCATGCAGCAAGCACCCACATGCTCTGTACGCCGCACAAACAAACACTGCAACGGCCCACCTGCCCTGCTGCCTGCCGTTCTGCCATCGCACCGCAGTGCCCGGTATAGACATGTGCAACCACAGCAGCACCGCGCCAAATGCATCAGTGCGCATGCTGCACAGCCCAGGGGCATGCCAGGGGCTGGCAGCACTCGAGGAGGTGGCCCCGGCAGTAGCAGCAGCAGCATGCGGCAGCTACTTCCAGCTCCTCGCAGGTAGGCGGCAGCTGCTCTGCAGTGCGTACTGGCTTGATGCTGCACTGAATTGCGCGGATGTAAAGATGGACAGTCTAGCATGAAAAGTGCAAAGCTGCGCACCTTCAAACATTGATGTGTTGCAGCGACTGTTGCTTTCCCTGCACGTGCTACTTTGCTGAAGCTGTCGCACCTGCAGGAGCTGCCGCTAAATACTAGTAGCTTCACTGCTGCTGCTGCTGCTGCTGCAACAGGGCCAGAAGGCATTGCTGCTGGGCAGCAATTGTGCATCAGTTATGGCAGCTGGCCGGCAGAGCCTTTCCTGCTGCTGTTTGGCTTCGTACCGCAGCCCAACCCGTTTGACTGCATCACGCTATTCAGCAGCATGCAGCACATGGCAGACTGCTACCTCGCATGCTGCGCTGCAGCACTACCAGCAGCAGATGGCAGCAGCGGTGCCGCCGCAGCAGCGCAGCAGCTGCTGCAGTCGCCGGCGTTCTCTGCCGAGTTCAGGCAGCAAGTGGAACGCATAGAACAGAAGCTGCTGCAGCAGCAGGAGGCAGCAGGTGGCGCTGCTGGCGGGCCTGGGGGCTTCCATGACTTGATTGTGAATGCGTCAGGGGTAGATGGCCGCCTGTCTGCTGCCTTGGCAGGCATGCATGAGGCCGTAGCAGCAGCAGCAGCAGCAGTACAGCAGAATGCAGGCGGTATCAGCAGCAGCACTGCAGGTGTGCTGCAGGATGGGGCAGCAGTAGGGGCGGTTGCGGCAGCTGTGCAGCAGCTGCAGTTGCCGCTGGGTGTGGTGCTGCTGCATCGGCTGCAGCAGGTGAGCGGAGAGATTGAGCAGAAGAGCAGCAGCAGCAGCAGCAGCAGCAGCAGCAGCGCAAGCAGTGTGCTGCCGCAGGCATGCACTGCCGCAGGTGGTGATGACGATGAGGACAGCAGCTGTTACGAGGCGTCTCCAGCACACACAGAGCTGATCCAGCAGTATTGCAGCAGCAAGGCAGCACTTGCCCGACAGCTGATAGTTCAGTATGGAGGCAGTGCTAGTGCTTAGAGGTACGGCTAACACGTCTGGTTAACATAGATGCAGCTGCACATGCATGAGCTGCTGGGGTTCAGCAGCCATGGTGGCCTTTCGGGGGACCACTTCTTGCCGTATGAGTATGCAATATTTTGCATCATGCTTGTTCTTGTAATGAATGCAATCGGCAACTTTCTTTATATGGGGTGCTTTCCAACCTGTTGCTGCACCAGCCCCTCGCGGCCTGAGCAGCAGCATGTGTTGTGTGTTGTGCTGCACTGGGCGTCCTACCTGCTTGTTGCAAGCATACAAGCACGATTAGATTTGCAAAAGCCGTTGTGCTGAGTCATACAGCTCCGTACCGAGCGGAGCATCGTGAGTAATCTGCTGGTGTATGTCATGTGTTCTTTGTCTCTGCAACCGTTGCTCTGAGTTGGTGCCCGGCCCATCAAGTATCAAGACTAGAGTGAACACGGTTTTAGGCATACACGAATAGTAAAGCCGTCGACAGGCGGGTCCCAGGACGTGTAGATGGTCATGGGTGATGCGACGAAAGAACAGAACCTCGCGGAAGCCAGGTTACCAACATACATTGGGCGTTCAGGGGAAGCAACCTAAACTATTAGTTGTTCCAGCTTTTGTGTCTAGCTGTCTTCGCGTATTCCTCGTCGTAGCTGGCTTCGCAAGTGCCTTGACGGTGCGATCACCTTGATCACACCCTGCAAACGTTAACAGAGCAATGAGCGGCAAGACCATTTTCTTCGGTCTTTTGCTTGCTGCCGGACTGGCATGCGCTGCAGCGCAGGCCTGCCCCAGCACTGTCTGCAAGGTAGGTGCAGGGCACCCACTTTGCCAGTTGGCGTAGGCTGAGATCGTTCTTTGGGAGCACTTCAGACGCAGAACATGGTGACATCTATGTTACCTGCATCGGAATGGATGGCCTTGGCATGGAAGCAACAGTACTAGCAGCGGTAGCTGCAGTGACACACCAGTAGCAGCAGCAGCAGCTCCACCAGCACCAGCACCAGTGCAGCGACCACGCAGCAGCACTGCCTGCCATCTGACCACCCTAACCATCCTGCAGGCCAAGTTTGACAACGCCTACCCCGCACCAACCGACTGCTGCGTGCATGACTACAAGGCAAACCCCAAGTGCAAGGTGCGCAGCAGCAGCCTCAGCATGCACAACAGAAGTGTCAGCACATCACCGCCGCAGCTGCAGCAGCCTCAACAGCAGACCAATGTTTGTTGATGAGCCCTGCTTATCTGCCCAGCGGCTTCCTGCATTGTTTCTTTGCCAGATGCTTAGCTTCCTGGAAGCGCCCCAGCATTGCTCAACGCCCTGTGCTCCCCTGACACACAGCAACGCAATGCTGCGCCGCCTGTGTGCTGTGTCGGCTGCAGTGGGGCGGCACGCCTGTGTCGTGGACCCAGGTGCGCACCTGCAGCGCTGGTGGTGCATCTTACAGCGTGCTGACGCAGGGCAACTTCCAGGGGCCCCCACCCAGCTCGGCAGAGTGCCGCTGCGCCAACACAGTTGCCGCGCCCAGCGGCGGCAGCCAGGGCGCTACCAAGCCCCTGCAGGTGCGGGTGCTGTGCTGGTGTTGTGTTGTTCGATGATGGAATTGTGTCATTAAAACCTTATAACAGCAAAAAGATGCATGGAGACAGGTATGGATGCAATGCCAGGAGCCATGCAGCAGTACAGTAAGCTGCTGCGGCAGCAGCAGGTGATGGTGATCAGCAGCAGCAGCAGCACGATCAGCCTGCAGCTTTGTTTGTTGGGAGTAAGCAGCACTACGGGCAGTAGCGCTGACGGTGGCGCCTGCAGCAGCTGGCAGGCAGTTGAACAGAGACGCCAGCCGCTGTAGGTGCCACCTACGGGTCAGTAAGCAGTGCTACAGCCCTGGAAAGTGCGGCTTCAGCAGCACATTGCTCCGCATGTACGGTTACATGTTTTACAAGCTCACTTGCTAACCACTTGTCATCTGTGTGTGGTGCGCCTGCTGCGCCTGTCGCTGCTGCTGCTGCTGCTGCAGGTATCCAGCAGCGTCACGCTGAAGCCTCAGGCTGACAAGGACATGGCCGGCAACGACATTGCATGCAGCGGGCAGAGCTTCTGCAAGGTGCGGCACAGCACAGGGGGGCACGCAGCAGCATGGCCGACCGGATGCTGTGTGGGGTATAGTAGTCGAGTGACGGTGGCTGTGTTTACGGCTGCAGCAGTGCAGCACGGCAGGCAGCTAATCGCAGGTGTTGGGAAGTGCAGATAGCAGGTGGTGAAAGCCACTCTGCTTTTATTGGACAGGCTGTACTGCACTGATGGGTCCTGCTGAGCGTCCTCCTGTCTGTTGCATCTCATGACTGCCGTGTGCCACTGTGTGCGTTGTGTGCCGCAGGTGTGTGGCGGCCTGGAGTCTGTTCGCGCTGCGTGCGCCAAGCAGCAGCCAGGCTGCAAGGCGCTGACCTTCAACCCCCTGGAGGGCTGCGGCTATCTCAAGAAAGCCTCAGGGGCGCTGGCCAGCAGGCAGGGATGGGTGACGTACGTGCAGTACACACCCAAGTAGAGGCAGCACGTGCACAACCAAGTGCGGACGGGCTGGGTAACATACGTGCAGTACACACGCAAGTAGAGGCAGCACGTGCAGTGCACAACCAAGTGTGGACGGGCTGGGTGGCGTGTGTGCAGTACACGCCCAAGTAGAGTGGGACAGCAGGCTGCTGTGAGGTAGCGTGTCGGAATCTAGGAGGCGCAGTGCTGCTGCGCAAAACAGCGAATCAGCGAGGCAGCATTGGCTGGTATGTGTGTGCTGCAGTCAGCACGTAGGCTGCAATGAATGAACGTAGGGGTTTGTTCTTCCCATTACATACACATTGTTGTTGAGCACCTGTAGTTGCGGTATTTATGTGTTGTTATTTTGCAGTAGCTGTAGTTGGTTTGATGTTGTTGAATTGTGCGGCGGTATGCATGCAATATGCACAGGCGACACACCCGTGATACCTCACACCTGAAGTTTGGCAACAGAACTCATGCATCACTTGGCAGAAGTTTGTCCTATGACACCACTGATGTTCATTCCGTCGTGTTGTTGTGCTTGGAAACAGCGGAGTACTGCCGCGCTGCGGTGCGCAACTTCTGATGTGTGCATGCTAATAATGAACAGCTGCAACGTCAGCAGCAGGGTACGTTTACGACTTCACATCATGTTATGGTGATGTGAGACGGTTGTCAAGCTGATTTAAAGTGCTGCTGATGTTACACCTTGTAGCTGGCTGACGTGCTTTAGGATAATGGTGTTTTGGCCCTATATTTGGCCTCATGAATGGCACCGTGCCTTTGACAGATGTTGCAACAGCCTAATACCGGTGTAGCACAGCAATCTGGCCGTTACAGGTGGTGAAGCTCGTGGCAAATGTAACCGCACATTAGTTCAAGAAAAGCAATGCGGCACAACTTGTGATGATCAAGCTGCTACAAGATGCGTCAGCGTCGACTTTGGTGTGTACATTTGTCCAGCTGGCTGGCTGCTGCAGACCGTCCGACAGCAGCTGCAGACCTAGCTGCAGGCAGCTGCCCACAGCTTCTCAAACAGCTGCGGCAGCTTCCCTGTCTGCAGGAACCCCGGCCGCTTGATGCCCTCGCTGCTGCTGCACCTGCTCAGCACAGGGCCCTTCAGACTGTCAGGGATGCTGTCAGCGCCCCAGTACGCACCCAGCAGCCCGCCCACGATGGCTGCGTTGGTGTCAGTGTCGCCGCCGCGCAGCAGCACCTGGCGCAGCGCCTCCTCAAAAGGCAGCGCCAGCGCAAGCGCCCTGCAGGGGTGGCGTGGTGCAGCGCCGCCAGCAGCACACCTCGTTTTTTGACTAATTGGCCAAGATGCTTACAAGCAAATGTGATCACGTGTCATCAACACGTAAGGCACTGCGCAACGCAGAAGCCCGCAGTTGGCCACCCCACCCTCTGGTCATGCCACAGTGCAGCCTTGCAGGTTGCAGCTCACTGGCAGCTGCCCGTCTGTTACTGTGCCGCACCATGGCATGATGCACGTGCTGAAGCCAAGACTGCTGGTGCACTCACACCCCGGTGCAAGACCAGCTGCAGCTGCTGACACACACACCTACATCTACTGGCAGTTGCGCAACAACAACAGCTGCTGGTGGTTGCCAGCCTGGAAGCCCCTCCTCTTCACTCCTCACTCCCCCCACCCACCTGAAGGCATGCAGAAGCCCCACTTGATGTAGCCAGCTGCATGCTGCACCTCTGAATGCTGGACACGAGGCTGACGGTAGCCCGCACATCACAAACACCTAACGACATCGCAGTGCGAGCACACCGGAGCGGTGCTGCTCTCCTGGCTGCGGTCCAGGCAGGGACCCACTACCCACCACCCACCACCCACC